>JAODGA020046678.1:0-13226 GCA_027574885.2 Drusilla canaliculata | reverse complement strand
TCTATTTATTTTATGAAGATTGAAAATAGTGCAGAAGTGTTGAACGGTGCCAAACCGTTTATTACAGAAATTGGACCTTTCATTTACAAGTAAGTTAACAAAGTTAGTAGCTTGAAGTAGCATTTAGTAACTCCTAGTCGTCTCGGCAAACTATGTAACGATTATTCTATTCTGATTGAAGACAATTCAAAAAGCAAAGTAACTAAAGTCCTTCTCTTAACAAATACATATAAAATAAAGAAAAAATTATAAAAATAGGTTCAGCCGCTTATATATAGATATATGTAGTTATATATAATGTAAATAGAAGCTCGTTATTATGTATGTGTAATTAATAAAAGTACAAACAAAGAAATAAATATAGAAATTTACTAATAAAATAATGTTAACAAAGATATAAAACCCAACAAAGAAGCTAATTCTAAACACAAATCCCCAATTATAAACGAAAGAGTACGTAACTAATTAAATCAACTACAATCGGTACCATTTCTACCGATTACTAATCAATATAAAATCAACCATAACTAAATTCTTTATATAAAAACCTATTTTCTTTTGTTGTAAATTCACACAACGTAATATTTCTAATAGTGAAAATAATAAAACAATCTATCAAAGTAAGTAAAAATGTATTCCATTTTAGAAACTACCGCAAGAAGACCGACATACAATTCATAACCGACGAATACGTCTCCTACAAAAACTTGGGAATCTACGAATTCGACAAGGAACGCTCCGTTCACCCCGATGACTACGAAATAAGCTCCATAAATTTTGTCGCATTTGCCATCTTTCAACTGTTAGAAAACTCCGAAATCATATTCGAATACACAATCGAGAATATTCTGCCGAATGTTATGGACGATTACGAAGTGTACAACACCATCAAAGTTAAAGATTTGCTATTTGATGGTATACCATTTTGTCATAAAGAAAACCATGATATTCTGGCAAAAGCTATTTGCATGGCAATCATGTTACTGAATGTCAAAATGATAGATTATCATGATGATTTGACCATGCGTTATAGTTTATTTGGCTTTGTAAGTATTAAAAGTGTTAAATTTTGAGCAATGGTAACAAGAAAAACTGAAATATCTTAATTTGATTCACAGAGAAATAATAGTGACGATGGAACATTTGTGATAAACACAGGAATAGATGATATCACAAAAATTGGCGAAGTTTATTCGTGGAATGAGATGCAATATACGAAATTCTACGGAGAAGAAAATAATGTATGTAACAAAGTTGAAGGCTATGATATCGGCGTTTCACCTCCCAATATAAAAAAAACAGACCTGTATACTGTTTATGTGACTGATATTTGCAGGTGAGTTGGCTATTTCTCTTTGTCACATTCAATTAGCATATTCATTGATTCCATTAATAATTACCTGCGCTTTGTTATTTGTCTAGTTGATAAACGTAATTTATTTACGAGTAAGCTTTATTGGCTATTGATTATTGATTTTTATTACATGAATATGACCAAAAACGTTGATTCTGATCAATGTTCATAATAATCTGATTAAATTATTAATGAAAAAAAATGTTTGTGTCACAAACTTTCTCTTGCATGCAATTGAAAATTGACGTGTGTAACGTATAGTAAATATACATTCTTATCTTTATAATTACACCGACACCGAAAGGTATAATACAAGTAGGTACTAAGGTGAAGTTTAAATTGTAGGTGGACTTTGTATCGTCTGCTTCTCTACTATGATTAAGTTCAAACTTAATTGAGCGGACTTTTGTTGTAATGAATATAACGATTAGTTAAGTTAAATGTTAAATAACTAATACACAGTTATGTTATATTAGGTCTTACAGACACAATTTTCATAGGTATATAGCTCTCCGTTCTTGCTTAACCCGGTTGTACTAATGAATAAAATTTTGTTGATTCTATCATAGTTTCCATCTATAGATAACCTTATGTAACACGATGTTTGTCCTAGATAAAAGGATATACAATTTTGATAAATCTATCAATAATTAGTTTGCTTTTGTAACCAGTAGAGAGGTTAATTATTATTTTAGCATATACATTGAACATATTTGTCATCGGAAATGTCGTACGCCATAATCTTGTAAATTGAACAGGAAAATTTCTGACGTTACTGACACTTTAAAATTAACTAACCTCTAATTTACACTAAAACCCGTATTATGCTTCAAGCAACGCTTTAATTATTTCCAATTTATTATCAAAAATCGAGAATGTAACTATGATTACTATGATACATAAACATTGCATTATCTTTAATTATTTCTCACGTAATATCCTAAACTTGTCGAGCATAAAGCAGGAGCTAGGCAATTAGCAAAGTTTGGTAGTCTTGCCTCTTAACCTTTAAAAGTGTACTTTTCTTTATATGAATTTCTTTAAAACGGAAACTTTTTAAAAACAACGTCAATAGTTATTTCAGTTTTGATTAGTATATCTTTAAAAAACCAATACATTAAACATTGAACACAACAGCATAGTTAAGTTCTGTAAAACTTTCTAAATTATACCTAGTAAAGAAAATTTTTCGTATTATCTTCAAAATCAAAGTTATCTATATTAGGAAATTAATAACATAATACATAAGATTTGAGGTTATAATGACATAACGGGAAAATTGTAAACTTTTCTATTTTCATTGTCCACGTCAAATCTTTAATTAATTACACTGGACAACATTGAAATTACTTTTTCAACTGTTTTCATAGAAACAGTTGTATCGCACGCACATGAACATTATAGATTTGCTTGGCTTGTTATAGACTTGTTTACGAAATTTATATAGTAAATAAATATTTTTTGGATATATGCAGACTGCTAGGTAAACGAAAAATCTTAACAGAATCAGTAAGAGAGTTTATACCAACGACCATATTTATACTGTCATAATTCATCAGGTTTATCATGACTTGCGAAAAATCAGGAGTATTAACATAAAACAATTGAATAGCTATTTTTGCTATGTCTATCACTTTTAATGGAAAGGTATAATTAAAATAAACATTACAACTGATTTTCATTCTAATATATCTAATATTAACTTAAGTTATGACTCATGGAAAGCCATGTTTATCTATTGTTAGTTTAGCAAAGTCTAATATTAGTAGTCAGAAAAATAAGTCACAGATTGTAAACAAATTCAATTTATTTCATTCCAATATGTATATAATAATTGATATATTAATAAAATGTGTACATCTTTATGCAATAGTGCAAACAAACAAATCTTAATTACTAGTAGTCATAAATGGTGAATGTGTGTCATCTCAAGCATCCATATATTTCAACAGTGACTTAACCATATCCTTCGGATTCGTATTTGGCCCATGCCTCTCCACTGGTTGGCCGTTCTTATCAATTATAAACTTGGTGAAATTCCACTTGATGAAATCACCCAAAGTGCCGCCTTGTTTGTGCTTCAAGTACGTGTAGAGCGGATGAGCGTTGCCGCCATTCACGTCGATCTTATCGAACATATCGAATTTGACGTTCTTCTGCGAGACGAACTGACAGATCTCCTCGTTGCCGCCCGGCTCCTGGCCGCCGAACTGATTGCAGGGAAATGCGAGGATACGCAGGCCCTTCGACTCACCGTACTCGTCGTACAACTCCTGCATTTCGGCGTAGTTGTTCTTCGTGTAGCCGCATTGCGACGCGACGTTGACGATCAAACACACGTGCCCCTTGTACTTGTCGAGGCCGATGATGTTGCCTTTGATGTCGCGCGCTTGGAAGTCGTAGATGGACGCGGCGGCCTTTGGATTCGCGGGGTTGGTGAGCTCGGTCATCTTGCAGTTTTCGTCCAACTTACAGGTGTCTGACGCCGACGAGCAGCTAGCGAAGAATGAGCCGGTAGCGGATACGGGGCGCAGTAGTGGCAATGATAACGCCGCGATGTTGATTAAATGCACCGAGCGTAGCAGTAGCATGATTTCACCTTGGCGTATGTTCGTTCGTACGTATGTTCGGGAATGGTCGCCGGTAAAACGCAATTCACGTTGTAGACTCACGCGACGCGCAAGCGTAGACACTGCCGCTGCCTGTTTGAGATAGTCATTTATCTATTTATCAATTTGTGTTTACCCGCTGCAATTTGTGCGCATATTGTGTAATAAACAATTGAATCTTGTGTCAACAGATCCAAAGTTTGTATTTGAGTACGCGTATGAATATGAAGTTGTCTATGTTATACATTGATAAAAAACATTTGAATTATAACATAATTATTATTTTATAACTAGAAATATGGTCTAGAAATATACTGAAATGATACATTTTAAATATTAGAATATATGCTTGGCAACCAAATTTTTTAAAGCATAAATATATGACGACAATCTAGACATTGAGATCCGTGTCAAAATTCTAAATCATTTGTTCGTTAAACTTGCTTTTTTTTCACAGAAAGATATTTTACAAATGAAAACTATTTATTGGTCTTTTTACTAAATATTTAAATATTTTATATTGCTATTAACTTAGGGCTGATTAAAATACTTCATATTGATATGTTAGGTAAAACATTGAATATTTCATATTTTATATAAAAATTCAGAATAAAAAGTTATTATGTTAGATATTAAAATTATAAAACTTTTGTTGGTTAAATTTTCTTTGAAATCATTCATTTCACAGACAGAATATTTTGGAACCAATTTAAAGAAATAATTAGTATGAAAGTAAAAATTTCTTATATTTGTTCTATGAATAGTGTTCTTTTTACTTGGCGATCAAACTAATTACAAGGAAAGTTTGCAAAACTTTGCCTAAAACGAGAGGTAACATTTACAAGGATTTGTACAAAATAAAGAAATTGTCACCTAATATAAACATGTTCTGCCAACCTGAAATGGCTGAAACTAGCAAATGCAATTATATTTATTTTCTTTTATTATAAGTATGGTTACTTGGTTATTTTTTGAGTGAAATTCTCTGTAAAAATATTCAAAAAGAAAATTCAAAGTAATTTTGGAAAACTTCCTTTATTCTTTGAAAATAATTATTTCACAGAAAATACTTGTAAACAAAACCACTTACTACTTGGAGCTTTCAACTAAAGTAACGTTTTTAATTTGGCAAAAAAAAATATCCGCAGAAACAACTTAGAACAAAATAATTTACGTAATTTACGATCTTCAGAGCTTTATTTCCGGTTTTATGTTTGACCAGTTTTGGATATTACGAGAGAAATAATGAAATATAACGGAATGTTTATGCATTATAGTAATCATAGTTACATTCTCAACTTTTGATAATAAATTGGAAATAATTCCACGTTGGTTGAAGCATAACACAGGTTTTAATGTAAATTAGAAGTTAGTTCATTTTAAAATGTTTTCTAGAAAATTATATAACGTAAGTAATCGAACTATATATCAGCAATTTCCTCGTTAAATTGGCAAAATTATATGATCTATATTTTCAAAGAAGTAAGACGATGACAAAACCAAATATCTTTTGTCACCGTCTCAATAAAAACCAAATATCTCTTTAAAATGGGACTTGTTTGAAAATGTAGTATACTACAATCTTGCTAATTTAACAAGAACATTACGCATATCTAGTTTGATTAATGACGTATCATTTTCTAAAACACATTTTAAAATGAACTAATTTACACTAAAACCCGTATCCAACGGTTCAATTAATTCTATTTTATAATAAAAATCGATAACGCAACTATGATTACTATAATGCATAAACATTGCGTTATCTTTCTTTATTTCTATCTCAATATCCAAAACTTATCAAGCATAAAGCCGAAGCTAAGCAATTAGCAAAGTTTGGTAGTCTTGCCTCTTAACATTTAAACTTGGAGTTAAAATTGTTCTTTGTAATCAGTTATATAAAGTAGCATTTAGAACATTACAAGTAATCCTAAACAAAATATTACTTTTTAGACCAGTATCATTAAAATACAAAGGAGAAGACACAGACCGAGACATAGACACCTACAGATTTGCCTTGGATGAAACCACATGGAGACCGGAGGAAAACGCATGTCCCAATAACTCCTGCTATTGCTCCCATTACACGCGAGGCTTAGACGGAAAAGAGTCCTGCTTCCTGGATGGTGTTATCGACACGTACCCATGCTTGGGTATACCAGCGCTGATATCATTTCCGCACTTTCTGCACGCAGATGAGAAGTACCGCGAAAATATAGATAACTTGCAACCAAATGAAGAGCTACATGAGTCCCACTTACAATTTCAACCAGTAGGTAACCAAAGCAAAGTCACTTGATAAGTATTGATAACTAAGTTTTAGTTTCTGGGTGCCCCTTTGTCAGGATATATCAGCTTACAAATGAACATCATTTGCCGACCAATGACATTGGGTGGAAAAATTGTTGAGAGTACAAAAAACTTGAGGAGTTTTGCAATGCCAGTATTATGGTTGCAACAGGTATTGTTTACATATTTAACAAGTTTCACACATAAAGATTATTTGAATGTTTTCAGGGTATAACATTGGAAGGTGATGTCTTTGATTTGGTGAATCTTGCTTTAACACTTCTTTTAGTATTGGAAATTTTGAAGTGGGTTTTTGTTGTAATCTCAGGGATTGTTTTCATGTATGCTGTTGTGAAGCTTCTAATTGGTAAAGATAAAAAATTGTGTCATTAACCAATTTTTGAATAAGAATATAGGTATTTTATTAAATTGATGAACAGTTATTACTTTGTCAAAATACATGTTATTACATCTTAACTTTAAAATAATATTTTACATCACCAATACTTGTTTGAACTATCAAGCAATGTTAGAAAACTTTGTTAATGAATCAAATCTCTTTCTCATTGTTTCTTGGTGACAAAACTTAAAAATATTAAGAAAATTTTTGAAATAAAACTATACATTCATTTAACACTTGAATAATAAAGTGAACAATGTAATCCTAATGCAGAAACAGATTAAAATAAAATTGGCAACATTTATTTGTCAATCATGTAACTTTAATTTTAAAAATGTACAATATGTTGCTTTACCAATACTTATTTAAAGTATCAACCAATGTTAAAGGCTTAGTAGATGAAGCAAATCTCTCCACAGGTTTACCCTCAGTATCAATAATAAACTTGGTAAAGTTCCACTTGATTTTATCACCTTTCCCCTTAGGTTCTGGCAACTTACTGCACAAAAACTTGTACAATGGATGAGCATTGGGCCCATTTACATTAATCTTCTCAAACATATCAAATTTGACATTGTACTTGTCAACAAACTTGCAGATTGCGTCAGGAGTACCCGGTTCTTGTCCACCGAATTGATTACAAGGAAACGCAAGAATTTGCAGACCTTTGTCATCATTGTACTTTTCATACAGTTCCACAAGTTGGGTGTAGTTGCTCTTGGTATGGCCACAACGCGATGCAACATTTACAATGATACAGACATTACCTTTGTATTTGTCGAGTGATACTGGGTTGCCTTTGATGTCATTCACGGTGAAGGAGTAGATGGAGTCAGCCGAGATGGAGTCTTCGTTTTCCTTAGGGTCTTCCTTGGTGGTTTTCGAAGGTGTTTTCTTGGCTTTTGTTTTGCGTTCTGCTTTGGGTAATTCGATGGGTTGTTTGGGTGTTCCGGCAGCTGCGGCAGCGCTTCGGGTGATTCTTTGACTCATCTTATTATTGTTTAGCTGGTTTTGTTGGAAATTTAGGTAGTTCTTTATCAGAGATATGTGGTTGGTAAACTTAACCTGTAATAAGTTGAGTTGTTTGCGCGGGAAAAGTTATTAGGTAGATATTGACGCCATTTTGTTTTCAATTAAAATTTTAACTTAGATTAGTTTCGTCTTCTTAGAATTTTAGACAATTTTACGTTTTATTGAAGTTTTAAATTTAAGTTTATAAATTGAGTAGTCTATTATTTTGGCAAAAAAATTATTTTTTTTCTACTGTTATCATTGTTACAAGTAACAAATAGATCATTAGATTTCTTTCATGTTAAAATGTTTTTTTTAAGTTACATCTCATTTAATTCTAAATAATGATTAAAATTTAAAAATATCTTGAGAACAATGTATGTGAGATGTAAGTATAATAAATTTGAACACGATCTGAAAGTCAAATAAAAAAGTAAAGATAAATCTGTTGTAATAATTTTATTTTGTGTATACAATTTGAAAAGAAAGTAAAGTCCAACATTTATGATAAGTAGAAAAATATCTCGATTTGTTCAGCCTAAGTAAAAACCAATTGCATCGTCTCTCAAAGTCAAAAAGTATACAATCAATGTGATTCGCTAAAATGAAATTTCCATCCTATCACGTATCAAAAACAGTTTTAAGGAACTTGTTAACAGCTACAAAGTCAAATAATTCAGTTATGAAGTCTTGTCTTTCAAATAAATGAATAGGTACCCTGTTTGTCATTTATGAATTCATAACTAAACGATTTTAGTGTACAATTGCGATTCATTCGGTTTTAGATGTCAATCATATAACAAATTGTTACTATTCGCAATACTTCACGACGTCGGATAGGAGAAAGTACAAACTAATCAAATAAAACAAAAATAACATCTCCAAGCAAGACATGCAAAGTTAGCACTAATCGTCCTAGAATATTATCACATTATCGACAAACAATTGTATGACAATATGTCAAGAACATAAAAAGAAAAACGTCAAAAAAAAAGGGTCTAAACTAAATGAAAATGTGTGAATCCGACGTCTACGTCGTTTCTCCCTATTCGGTGTGTTATGCCATTTCGATCTACAGTCACATCATCTCATGTATGTGTTCTTTTGGTGTTTGTTTTCACGTCCCTAATTTAGGTCCTCCCATATATAAATATATTTCACTAAATACTACGAAATCACAGTCAATTATGCATTGCGTGATTGAAAAATCTCGTGGAATCCGCACGCGGCCATCTTGGCGCGCGCAATTGGTGTTTCCGGCATGCTAATGATGTAGAATTACTATTTTTCAAAAGTCTAATGCTCTATTCCAGATAGGCAAAACTCAATGCTGTAACCAATCAATGCCGAGGTCCCCAGGGCCGAACCTCGTGCGCCGAACAAAGCCTAAAGCCTCTCGTAGATCGAAATATGACTGCGCCGCCTCCGACTCATGACTCCATGATTTCCTGAATGCTGACGTAGGCGCCCGTGAGGAAGCCGACGATGCCGAACGCCATCAGGAAGATGTTCTTCCATAGTCGCCAGTTAAATCGGCCCAGGCCGGGGTTTTCATGAAAGGTGATCAGATCGATCAGGGCTGGGAAGATCAGGCCCAGCGTGGATAAGCAGACGGCACCAACCAGGGAAATGAAACCACCCAAGTTAGGAATCGCAATCGCAATAGCTACAGTCCCTACGATGAGGAACATACGAACACTGTATTCCACCCACAGCTTGCGGGCACCGAAATGCTGCTTGAGATTCTTCCAGATAATCTCCATTGGCACGTAGAATTGCAGACTGTATGTGAAGAAGATGGCGACGGCAATCATGAGTTTCACAACTTGAGCCAACCTACACATAATAAGATTTGTTAGTAATAATGTTTATATGGTATGGGTTAAGGTGACTTACACTTCTTCCTTGGGCAAGTTTAGAGTAATACTGGGCTCAGTAAGTTCGCCATATTTCAAAAAACCAAAGAAACCCACAGCGGCATACAAAGAAATCACGAAAGTCATGCCAGTGTTCAAAACGCCCGGACATCCAATGAAATGCGTTGGAGTCTTCATGTTGTTCTCCAATGGCATGACTACACCAATACCCTCCAGAGCAAAAATGGCAGTGCCGAAGAACATGGGTAGCTTAGTCACCTCGACGAATTGTGGTCGCTCGGACGGAGCAGGCAGCCCATCGAAAACGTAGTAAAACGTGATCCCCATGCCGGCGGCCATTAGCAGATTCGCCACCATCGAGAAAGGCGCTAAGTATTTGAGATTCCGGACCAGGCCCATTACTAGCAGCAGTGGCAGCAGCGCCGCCATGTAGAGTCGCGTGTCCACGTCGGACTCGGTATGAAAGTCAAGAACCTGCTTGACATTCTTCGCAATGAAACCTATGTACACGCAACAGCAACCGAGGAGGTCTATTACGAGAAATAGATTGATCATTGCTTTGGCGAAACGCGACCACTTATGCAAATATTCGGGTCCCTGCAGAAACGCCGCCTCGGCGACTTCGGCGAAGCCTAACGAAGGCACGTGCGTTCTCTTACACAAGACATGCGCACTTTTCACCAGGATATGCACGCAGTACGTGCATATCAAACCGATGAGGAAGGTGCATGCCAGGCCAAAACCCAAACCGGCGTTGGAGAAGGCCAACGGCATCGCGAGGATACCACTACCCAGACTTCCCTTAAGAAGATGGATGAGTGTATCCATGTCCCTATAAAAATAATAAAAATTAACACAAACCAATAAAAAAATCACAAAATCAAGCCTTACGAAGTAGGATGGTCAAGTTTTCGATGTTCAAATGGATTATAGTCATCAGCTTCATTCGACTGCGCTGGTCCAAAAAGAGGAAAAGTGGACCCGTTGGCGAGAGGCACAGGTACTTCATTTTTCTCACTTTTGTAGCTGAAAATCCCACAGAATTAGCACCAATCAACAACTTGGAAGGACTTAAAATTAGCCTAGCTCAATACAATACTAAAACTTCATTCACACGGTGGTCGTGATAACAATATGGCGATAGACTCAAAATGGCGGTGAGTGTGTATGATGGTGAGCAGTGATACGGGTACCGGAAACGTGTGTAGGTGGTGCAAACAAAATAGGACAATAATCAAATTACGTGTAGATTTGAGGTCCTAACCCAATGTGTGCAACACTTTGCTCTTAAACAACTAGAAATATGGTAATATAAGTAAATGTTTGTTTGTACCGTTGGAGGTCCTCATCTTTCTGCAGCTCCCTTCAGCACTAGCAGCGCAAAACACGTTGCGGCAACACAGCACTTGAGGCAGCTCCGATTAGTGCCAATTTGTGTGCTTATGAAAGACTTTAAAAAAGATAATCACAACAACACAATTTATATTAAGTAGCAAACGATGGACAAACAATGTCAAAATGGTCAACAGTATTTCTGAGTTTTTACAATGTATATTTTCACTCACATTTTGAACTTAAAAAACAAGCAAACAAACAAAACCAGCTTATAAACTGTGTAAATATACATTGATCACTCTTGTTTTCCAAATAGCGTTAGTCTACATAAATATAACAATAAAATAAATGCTAACAAATGAATGAATTTAGCAATAACTAAAATGAAATGACTTTCAGTCAAACTTAGGTATATCATACGTTGGAATTACTCTTATTTAAACTCCAGCTACGCCAGCTTAGAATTCAGCGGAAAATCGAGGAAATTGGTAACTTACTTTGTCATTATTACTTGTGTGCTTACACCGTCACGTTTTTGATCGTACTGGGAGATCAACTGGGGCCTCTGCAAAAAAGAAATCGCATTGCATAAATAAACAATTGGTCGTTACGTTTATCCGCTTGATTTAATAGTTAAATTGTTATGAATCCCGCAATCATAAACTCCTTCGCGCCACACTGCCTCATTGCGCGCGCCGAAATTGCGTTTCGTGTATTTATGTCGGGGCATGATTTCGCTCGCAATTGGCGAAATTGCCGTCCCAAAACGAATTGAGGTCGTTTACCTACGACTTCTAATGTCTGCGAAATTACGCCCGCCGGCGCTCTTCAAAAATAACGTTGCCGGAATCTAGTCCGATGCGCAATAGAACAACATGTCCGCCAAAACGTAAACCATGCGATTATCGTGTAATCGCGGCTATTTTACCATCGACTACTTCAAACAACTAGTCAACAATGTTTTGCGGGATTGCGCATTATGTCCAGCGCAAGAAATTATACTGCGTCATAATTTTATTAACAGAGTCCTTCATTACTTCATTATTGCTCAAGCGATTAGATTAACTTGATGTTATCAGTTGTTCAAACCAAAAGCATTAAAATCACAGAATAAATGCTTTACTGTAATGTTCCACGTTTTTTGCAAACAAACAATAAGAAAATCAATTGTTATTTTAATAGTGCCTAATCTTTGTTTAGCCCAGAAATTATATTGCTTACGTAATCAAGCAACATCGAAAATATAAAGTGGCAACTCTTTATTTAGATATCATATTCAATTAGATGATTCATATTTGTCAAATATTTGATCAATAGCACGGTGTAAAATAATGTTTGTATACAGGTACAGTCATTTGGTAAACATTGTGCCGGAATACGCGCAAATCGGCGTGCTAGTGAAGTGCTTGCGGTGTTTGCACCGTAGTGGAAAGTTACCAGCATGTCTTCTTTCTAATGCCGCCACGGCTGCAGCCATGGTATGTCAGTGCCATTACCAACCCAACAGGTTTTTGCCGTTTACGCTGATGGTAACCCGGCCCCTAAACTAAACTGACAAAACCGACCGTATTTTCTTTGAATCTATTTACGGCCCTTTTGAGACCCCCTCCCCTCCCCCTTTAAAACAAAAATTCTAGAAACTTCCGACCACCCCATGTGGTGTAAAGCGGTAATGGAAATTTCCATGGTATTCGATTGTAAAGATGTGACGTATGCATAAAGCAGGTACTAAGCGATTGGTATTCCGGAATTATTAATGTATACCGGTATTAACTGTTATTTTGCTATAGAAATATTTTGTCAATACCGCCGTGGAGATTATTGAGTGCACGTGCCATAGTAAGATATAATTGTTGGAACCAATTCGCGAATGATTGCATTGCGTCCACGCGCACATAACTGTGCCGGAGAAAGAGAGAGAGCGAAAGCGTGTATGTGTGCGCAACGAGGTAAAAATAAACAAATGTAGTGGAAATTTCCACTCGTGCGCTGTAACGACTAATGGTGCGCGGTGTTATTGTTCTCTTTGGTAAGGAGGAAAATTGTGGGCGGCGTGTGTAATCAAATCGGCTTCGCCCGACGAAAAACCGCGATAAGTTCGTGATTAATCAGCGATAAAACCATCATCGAGGTGACATTATATATTTTATTGCATTCGCCGAAACACGATGTGATAGTGAATAACAGCGTTATTCACCATTATTTGAACACCATGACACGGCGAATGCCAATGCCAATAGCTACTAATTCGATTTTTAGAAAGTCACGAAAATGGTATATATTTCAATGCTGATATAATAATAAAACGACAATAATCAACAATTATTAAATTATTCATATATATTGCCCAA
>JAODGA020046626.1:0-14012 GCA_027574885.2 Drusilla canaliculata | reverse complement strand
GGTACAACTGCATATTTGATAGCAGCAAAAATCACGTTTCCTATTGTTACCTAGGTTTGTATATAAAAGAATTAGAAATATTTTTTGGTGAAATTTGGCAAATTACATAATTTCATATTCATTTTCGAAACATTTTTGATTAATTATACATTTTAGAAAATCATTTTATTTGAGTGATGTTATATGATATTATATGTTATATGATATCTTTCCTTGTTCATTTCAGTATATATCAAAGTCTCAACAGCAATAACCAGTGTCAAAAATTATAATGCAATATCAAATTGTTGTCACATATAGGAAAAATAATCTTCAAAAAATATAGCCAACAGAGCCAAAAGTTTTAATCAGTATACATTCCAAAACTACTTTTAAAAAACTAAACATGGTATACTTAGTTGCCTATATTGAAAGTCATTAAAACAATTAGCGTATGTTCTTATTTGTAAATGAACAAACAAGTAACTAAAGCGCTATATATGTGGCACAGAATCGATTAAGAGATCGGTGACGGTAACTTACATGATGTCAAATCACATTATTGAATTCCCTCTTAATAGACACAAGACACTAAAGAATTCCTTCTCTGAGCTCTAATATGAAATATCATCTAGTGTTTAAATTATATCATATATCTAGTGTAAAATATTGC
Source organism: Drusilla canaliculata (assembly GCA_027574885.2). NCBI lineage: Eukaryota > Metazoa > Arthropoda > Insecta > Coleoptera > Staphylinidae > Drusilla > Drusilla canaliculata. The sequence continues at coordinate 13,360 of JAODGA020046626.1, read as the reverse complement.
AAGTGTCTGACCATTAGATATATCTTCTATTTTGATGGAAACGCACTCAACTATAATCTATTTACGGTCCATAGCTAGCATACAAAAGCATATAAAATAATAATAACAATAATGATAATCCGTCGCTGAATCCTATCTCATTCGCACTCGTAACGGCTGCCTTTCAGCCTCCCAGTCGGTAGTAAACATAAGATTACGATAATTTACGATCGAAACGAAACGACCGGCTGGTTCTTTTCATCCTTTCCATCTTCAGCACAATGCAACCAAGAATAACTGCATTGTGCATACACTTGCAAATCATATTATGTATTCTCAATTTTTCCGCAATTTCAATACAACTTAAAAACACCATATACGTTACGCCTCACGGTAGCTAAACGTTTTGTAAACATCGCTCATTATCATTATTTCAATGTGCGTTTAACGGAATAACATCAAAGAAAGAGCCTTGCGGCAATAGACAACGAAGGAAATATTTTGTACAATTTTCGTTTTGTTGCCGTTGTAAAAATCGCTAATAGCCAATTTAAGCCGATTAAATGTTTCCAGGAATCGATACATTCGGACGTGCAATTTACGAAATCGCGCGGGAACGTCTAGGATGAGCGGCGTTAAAAAATTAACGGCCGCCCGAAATCGAAATGAGTCGAAAACAATCCCTCGCCGGCGGCCACAATTTCGCTCGCGGGGCAAAAGGATCAGCGGGGCCGCAATAAAAGTCACGAAACACATATATTACAAAGTTTTATACGGTCCGAAAACTCTTTGCACGAGTTCCGCACGCATACACACAAACACACACACACACACAACGCTGACGTATGCCAACGTCAGATGAGGAGCAACACATCGCACGTTGGCATAAAAAGGCCGACAATAAAAAGTGAGTTTACGTGCGCGTTTGGCGTTCCCCTTTTTTGCTCCAGACTGCGCCGCTGCAGAGCAAAGCTAGCGCAACGAGAGACGCAAAAAGAAGGTGGAAATTTTAACAGCCCGAAACGCGGAAAAACTTTCCTCGCCCAACAAAAATTACCACCTAGAACTAAATCCGGCCAAAAACGCTTGGAAGTTAGAAGAATCCAAGTCGACGAAAAAAACAATCCCAAGCCCGTTGGCGCGCCAGAAATAAGTAATTTCTGTGCCCATTTGCCATCCACGTCTCTGTGTGATAACAACTGTAATTATGTTTCGTATTCCTTGTAGGTTTGCTTGGCGATTTTTTACGATCTTCGTGTTTTACGGCAAAGGTGCCCCCGCCCCTCGAAAACAAACTTTATATTCGAAATTCATGTGTGCATGTGTGAATAGAGCAACGTGACACTAACTATACGCCGTGCTGCGTACGTAAAAACTGCGCCGCATAAATGTGTCGGAATAGCGCCGAACAAATGGGTGCCGAGAAAAAGGCGAAGGAAATATAATATTTTTACGACGTTTTCCTCTATTGCTCACGGTGGGTCGGGCCACGCGGTACGGGTCGCGATGCTTTACATTTGACATCTTTTGAATGCCGTTTGATGTGGTACTTATTCCTCATTATGAAAGGCACCGACCGATTCACAGCGTGCAAGCACGAATTAAAAGTTGCTTAGCGCTGTCACATTATCACCATGCAATGCAATGAATTAAATTTATGTGAAATGCCATAAAGACAACACGTGTTGACTTTAATCTTCATTTTGACATGTTAAAAACGCAAAAATATCAGTCGAAATCATTGTATCAATATATTTTCATACAATTTATTACTGCTAATTTATTATGACAATTTACTTTAAACTTTTTACAAACATTCCTTGTATATATGTGCATTATCATTTTTTGTAGACATATTCATATTTCTTATAATACATTAAAAACTAATAGTTTTTGAAATATTACAAAAAATAATTTCACAAATCTAGAGTGAAATACACCCTTAACTTTAATTTAAATTTATTACTCAATTAATTATTATACTTCTTAGATAAATCAACATTTTTATTTCTCAAATAAGCTATAACAATCTATCTGAAAATGTCATATTGGTAATTTCCTTCTTATAATTGAAATAATTACTATATAAATTAAAATATAAGTATTCACATATTTTACTTAATTACTTTGTTATTATCTCACAGATTGTTGATGCATATTTATATCCTTGTTATGGACAAAATAGAGATTTATGCAACAGAATGCCACAATGACAAACGAGCAATTGCCTCACGAGTTGTTTAACTGACCTTTAAATTAGTAACGACTATTTCCATTGTTATTAACAATTTTATGACTTGCTAAGACAAAAACGCAGCACAACGCGACTAAATTATTTTCCCTTTTCCCTTCCTGGCCGCTACGTGCGAGCACGTCAAATCTGACGTGTTTTTTTTGTTTGTTGCTGTTTATGATTTCATCTTCGAAACATAACTTTACGACTTTTTGCGTTGCGTTAGTCGCCTCAATTTTATACGAAACGTGCACTCCCCTATACAAGATCATAAAACATCATAATAACCGTTATAAAATTGGCTTCGACTGCGCCATCCATCATCAAATCCGGCGAAGGACGCTCGTTGCAGCTGATGAAAATTTCATTCGATGTCGATCTAAGACGATAACTACTGTTGTTAGCGCAAATTAGACAAAACGTTCCAAGTTTTCTACTACAGTTCTTTCTATATTTAGATTGAAAAAGCGCAATACTATTAACAATAAAAGGTGTTATTTCAAATTTTAAATGCTGGAACTCCTAAGATTTTGGCGAAAAACAGAATATGAAGTGTTGCATTCGGACATTACTTGCTTTTATCGCCTTATACGTTATTCATGCGTTCGGCGTTGGAACGCGACATATAACGCTCCACTTGACGAAATTGTAAAATTTATTTATGACGCCGTCGTCGTGACAGCATGGTGATGCCGACGAGGAAAAGATGACGAAGAAGCTGAAGCCCTTTTTATGCACGACGTTATGTGCCGCGTTGCCGTTGTTATAATCATAACAGAAATTTAGTGTGCACCCGTATTATAATAACGTCTCGAGTTAAATTTTCGCGTTTATATTTATTCAATATTGAAGAAGATAATAAAATTGACGTATACGCCAAAGATCTACCTGAACGCTAAACTCGAATAATCCAGCGCGTAGGTGAAATAGCTTGATTTCCTTAATCACAATCCCATTTCGGTTATTAATGCTCTTGCGGAGCTTATTTATCGCATGTAGGAGAGACAAAACAGGGCATAAATACCACAGTACCCTATCCTAAACGCCATAAAGCATAAAGATATGCGCGGTACGTGTTGAAGGCCCAAGAAGATGAATTTCGCTGGCGAATACGTGGTGTGTGTTTGTGTGTGCATGCGCATGGTGGCGCTCGCGTTGGAACAATGGCGCCCCCTGGCGCGATGTGCATCTAATTCCGACATTATTGTAATACGAGTAATACGTTATTACATAAAGGTTTTACGACGCATTGAAACAGAGCCGTTTGCGATGCGCTATGGTGTTGGTGCTGTCTGCTCTCCTGCGGCCTGTGGTGCATCGTAACCGGCTGCCGTGCAGGTGGATTCCTATAATATCGCGCATTATGCGGCTGTGAATATGGCGATGGGCGGATGTTGAATGGCGGCGTGGATGGATGTTGTGCGACGACATACATTTTACATCGGTCGTAAAACATCCCCCCAGAGCATTCCCCCCCTCCTTCCCATCATACGAGTTCAACCTTAACTTAACCTAAGCCATCTGCTAAATTTATGAAATATTTTTAATATAAAATATATCAAAATAATATTTATTGACAGAGCAACCTACAGAATATTCAGTACAATACATGCATCTTATCCAATAGATTATTTGATATTCTTCTAAAACGAGTATGGTAGACAAAAACAAATGTCAAAGTGTTTCTTAATTATTACTTCTAAAATAGATCTTCAAAATCGTTATAGGTAAAATAAAGAAGCTTTTGCTGATTTACAAGAAAATATACAAATTAATGTAATGTAAAACCCGTAAAAACAAGATGTTTTGCGATGTCATTATTTGCAACCATTAAAACTTTTAAAATATAAAAAACCCTGAACTAGTCTTAAATAAAATATAATTCAAATTATTCAAATTTGGTCGTTCAACTACAAGAATAGAAAACCGGGCATTCTTTTTACAAATAGAGAAAACTTCAATTGACATGATCGATACGATTTCCAATTTATTACAGCTACGTTACTAATTAATATCTCTTTGACATTTTGTTTATTTGAATAAAGAATGACCGGTATTTAGAGTAAATTAAACAGGAAAGTTACTGTTATATATAGTTTGATAAATTACATTCAGCCATTATTTAGAAAATGCTGCCAAACTAAACTAATCACTAATTTACAGTAAAACTCCTACTATAACTCAACAAACGGTTCAATTTTTATCATTCTACTATCAAAATCTAAAATTTAACTATGATTATCATAATTAATAAACATTGCGTTATCTTTGATTATTTGTCATGTAAATTGGTTGCCTATATCTACGAGCAAAGCACACAACTTTTGCTAGGCTTCACTTTTAAGAAAATGTATGTAATGACATCAATTTCTATTTCTTCCCAACCAACGGACATAACCTTAAATAACTCAACTAGGAAACACAGCTACCTACTACTAGATGGCGTAAAATCGACACGTTGAATAAAACGCATGTTAAGCCATTCGGCGGACGGCGCAGCCAAAAGGTCGTAACAAAAAGCACTAAAGCTGCTCCCCCGTCAGCGACGGCGGCGGCGTCGCGCGTCTTAACCTTCCCTAACCGACGCCACGTTGTCCAACAACCGTAACGCACCCTTGGAGGGCGCTAAAAGCGAAGTAATGTGGAGGAACAAATGCGCCACTCCGTCATCGCTTGACGACTCCGGGAACAACTGTCGTTTAGCCACCGTCCACCGGGAGACACATCTTATTGTTTCCACCCCGCCATGGAGAGATCAATATAGCAAAACACCGCAAGACTCGATTTACGAAGGTGTGAATACCTACTTAGCGATAAAGTGGGAACGACGTTTTTTAAGACAATATAATCATAACCTAATGCAAGACACAAAAAACGCCCTCCATCTGATGGACAAACATTATTATTAATCGCTTGTACTCCAAACTTGCGCGCATGTTCTTGTGTTGATAATAACGACAATCACCGGTAACAACCATCGTAAACCGCTGTAATACTATCTTAACAATCGTTAATTACATACTCTAACGGCAGTAGCGGCATAAACATTCGCGAAGAGCACACACATAATAGTTATGTACAGTTTTTAAGAGTTGGTATGAAAAACATTCTCATTTTCATTCACTCGCTGTCATAATGTATCCATCCATTCTGCTGCTACTGGCAGGTCGAAATCGCGTTGCACATGCGTGTAAATACGCGTCGATGAGTTTACTTAGTCGGTGTAGGTGCAGTGCACAAAAAAGAAAACGGTTTTCTGTACGAAACTCAAAAACCTATAAATATCTACGCATGAAAGGTGAAGCCAGGAAGCCATTCCGTTGAGATGCAAAGTTCACGATCATGTACGGGCCATGTAAGCACGTTCTGGCAGCGAAATTAACTTATCCCAAGACGTCGGTAATTAGAGGCACTTTGCAGGCGGCACTTTCTAGTCATAATTAGTATTTATGGTTGGTTATGTCTTATTCAGTGCCTACAGGCCTATTAATTTATAACAATGTTATTTACGGGGAGTGGAAACGAATGTATTTATTCGCGTTGAATTAGCGCTGAACACCCAGGTTGAGCATTTGCTTTTCTTCAAGTCATTGGAATGACCGTGGAGATAGAAGCGGCGAAAAATGCAATGCTGCAGTTTTATGCGTCTGCAGAGTCAACATCGTCAATAACAGTAGTTAACTTTCAGCTTCCTACTATAAAAACATCGAACGCTTCATGGATATAAATGCGTTTGATTGCAGCCGTTCGCGTTAAACGGTTATTACACAACAAATCATGATTGTAAAATTTTCATCTTGCCGATGTGCCTTCAATTTATTACATTATAAATTCAAATTATTGATGCTCGAGTTAAGCGCACTATGGGGAAGGTAATAAATTTTACAGTGTCACTCGATACTATTAAAATTTGCATAATATTTTTGTTTTGATTAGAAATATTTTCTACTCATACATTAATAATCTTAATATAGCATATTTTAATGTAAATAATGTTCTCATTAGCCGTTACTGTCTAGAGCGCCGATTACTGTACGGGTCATTGACCTTTTGTTTAAAGGAAAACATTTAGCAAACGTTTGTATTTTATCATTATATCACAAATATGACACTTTTTCAGTATTCTAGCAAATTTAGTTTAGATTTACTGTGAATTTCTATGTTTTATTCCATCGCCCGTTTTAAACCCAAAAACCTTCCCCCAAGTCCTTGTCTCAGTCTCACAGTCGTTAAAACAAGAAATTGCATTTCTCCAGAACGGCGAAATCTCCAGCACTGCAAGCGCACATAAAAACTATTCTATACACCGCTTTGAATAGGTGTTAAGCTACCACTTCTGATCTCTGAATGCGAATACGCCCCCCAGTCTGACGCGATATAAAAATCGAGATAAAAGAACGCGGCGAGCGAGTGGATTGAAACGAGCAGCAGAAGTTCCCCGACACGAGCGCATGCCACAGACGGTACCGAAAATAATGGGACGAGCAGTGCTCGTTTCGCCATAAAGAAGTTATAAAAGTTATAAAAAGACCTTTTAACAAATTATTTCCAGTCTTGACTTTTATCTCGCGCTCGGGTAAAGTATTACGCCATTACCGCGTTTTTAAACTGCATTAAAACGCAGCCTAAGGTACCACAGATGAGTGTGTTAATACGCAAAAGTGACGAAGATTGGACCAAGTGGTGTCGCCATTTGTTTTCTTACGTAAATTAAAACAGAAACAGAAAACAAAAACAGAATTAAGAAATTAGCCAGTTGTGATGATTGTTCCTGAACGATTTCGACAAACTCCTTTTCATACAGTGTTCATTTAAAATTCTAAAAGTTTGCGTCGTAAACGTACCAATATTCGGTTTTATTCGGCATGATAATGGTCGCGAATGTGAAACGTCAACGCGCGGTCGTAACAGTTAAGAGTTATACCATCTAAACTGCAACGAGTGCAGCGAAAAAATCGTAAAATCCATGGAAGCCATAATCGCGCACGTAACATTAACGCTACAATTTGGGAATCTGAATCTTTTCAATAATTTCTGATGCTGTGCAAATATTGGAAAAATTAGAGTATATCTATAAATTTAATATCCTAGAAATCAAACCAAAGTCGTGCGTATGTTGGGTTGTCTATATCAAAACTAGAAAAAGCAAAAGACAAAGTTCATTCATGCTGCTTTCTTTTACTACTTGTAGCTTTGTTAGTCCTGTTTACGCGCACATTGCACACGTTGTACGCTTTTATCCTTCTGTCTTCGATAGTTTTACTACCATTATTTATCGGTGGCGAGTGGCCGTTGACAGTGGAAATCGTGAAAAGTGACGCACCACCCTTTGTGAACCTTTTCGCCAGAACCTTCTCGAGTGGCTATAAAATCAACGGGAAAAGGTAATCAAGAAATTGTGCAGTTAGGTTTTACCTCTTAAAGGTGCGTTGTACTCTTGACAAAAGAAATTTTACAATTTCGTTATACCGGGACAAAAATATGACACAAAATCCGCGGAAAATAAAAACGGCTAAATTTACATAATCCACGTGAAGCTACAATGTTGTCACTGATGACATATTCAAACTTGTTGTGTATCCGCGCGTGTGTATCTCTCAATCAACGTGGTATCTGCCGCTCAGCGGAATGATAATAAATAAAAGTTTTATAGGGTTTTTTACAACTTTACACGTTTTACGTGTGATATTATATACTCGTTGGATACCTGTGCTCTGGAGCACAACACAACACACGTAAATACGAATCGCCGTGTGGCCGATTCAGGCCAATACACATCTCGCTTCCGAAACCCAGCCACCAGCAGCCACCACACCCCCACCGATACTCCCGAGTTTTACTAACTTGTGAACGCATCGTTTCCGAAACTATAAAACATAAAACGCCAGATCTGGGATATAAATAAATTGATCATATCGTGAACAATAAACTGAATTGGTAGTCAATATGAAAATATGTTTGCTTTTATTTGCATGCTGCATATTGAATTTTATTTGTGCCCCACGAATGACACGAATAATAACAAATACAAATGGCGTTAAATTTTGTACATTTATTGTCCGAATAGGCATATACGTCAAAACTTAAGAATTCAGTCGGGTGGATTTTATTTAAATTCCTCCACTGGAATTTCGTATTAAACGACATTAAAACGTCGTGTCCCCGTGCGAGAGACATATTTCTGCGTGTAATTAAATTACTCGTGTAATTACTTTTGATTGAATGTAATTTATGAGGCGCAGTTATTTGTAGCTTGTAGACGATCATGTAAAACATTTACTTTGACGCTTTGTTAAGCATGCATCCGCGTAAAACCCGATACAATCAGCCAACGAGAGGGTCTGTGGCGAAAATAAAAGGAGCACATTTTGTGAGGCCCCGTCTTCTGCACGTTTTAATTTGTATTTTATGCTTTAATACTACTTGGGCGCATAACAGCCCCGTGTGTTGTTGTGCCGCCGCAGCGTGCTTCGGGTTGCGTTTTACGAGCGTGTTTCGCTGCAGGTTGAGGAGAAACGCATGAATTTTAAAAGGTGTTTTTAAACCGAGAGCTCTCCTCAATGACTTGTTTCCGAAACCGACCTACGACTCTATGAAGTCAAGTCGGTGCGAAGGCAGCAGGGCTAAGCCAGCAGAGATTCACGGTTTTAATTAGTTCGGCCTGTAGGGCTGAAAGAATGGGGAGAGAGAAAGAGGCTGTATGCAGACGGATGCGAAAATAATAAATTTTAACTGACCGAACTCGCATGTGCGTCGCAGCGAGCGCTGGTAGACCTGCGCCAGCAGGGTATGCAACACACCGGCCACCCCCATGAAGAGCGCTGTCGAAGAAGAGACGAATCGTGGAGTGAGCAGGCAGCGCTTCGACGTACCGCAACATTAACCGTGATCGTAAAGCGCAGTTTATATCCGTTTTATGGCATTTGTAAAATATTGCATTTCGAGTATAATATATGCACTTGACTATATAACCGCTGCGCGAACGGCGAGCGCATCCCGACGCGTTTTCGGGGTGGCGTTCCATGTGTTCCTGCCTGCAACAGCTTCGAAACTTCGCAATTGTGCACAGTACAAACCGCAGTTGCAAACTGTGTCTGAAATTCATTGACAGATCGCAGCGGCGCGATGAGATTAACTGTAAATTGGATCGACGTAAAGGGTGCGCTTGCCGTAATCAAGTCTTCGCTATATTGATCTTAGCTCCTCATTATATTAATATCGTCTTGTAGCCTTTAGTACCTCACGGTTTGTCTGCGTATGCAAATTTCTGGTTTATGGACTCACCGAATGAAAAAATATGCATTGATGGGTTTTGATGCGGAGGGTAACATTTTATGCATTTTATAGTAGTCTGTGTTGTTTTACGTTTTTACTATTTTACATTTTACACTGACCATTCGGCGAGGCGTACGTAGGTAGCGCGGCCGTAAAAGCACTAAAAGCCTCTCCTAACCCTTTTTACGATCATTAAAATCGCTTGCATTTCGATGGCGCGCGCATTCACATGTGCGCCGCCACCGCTGCTGGGGGTGGAACGACGTATCGAAATCGCTGGTAAAATAGCAACTTATGCTTTTTACTAGTCGAACCAACACGTTTTTTTTAAATAAAATATATACAACAATACTATTGATCATTCCTACAATGACCTAGAATCATAACCGACTGTAAGTTTGTTTAAATTGATGATTATTCAATAAATGCAGCCAATAAATGATCAACAAAACAAGCTATATTTACAAATAAATTGAGCAGTATTGAGTTTTATTTATATAAATCCGCATTCATAAAACAGAAGTGCATAAAATTCAGTGCCGCTTGAGTTAAACCCCAATTGAAATGGCTATCCTATCAACCCATCAATCACGGATAAAATCTCTCTCTTCGGGATGAAATAGGAAATCTCCGAGGCGTTGCACCGCAAACCCAGTGCCGTCTCCCACATAAAGTCTCAGTGGTAGCGCAGTACTCTGTGGGCCCGAATAGTTTACACTTTTACAGCATCCGTTTGATGCCGTTGGAGGGATATAAAACGAAATGGGCGATGAGTTAAAGCACAATTTAATCAAATTGGAAATTGTGAGATTTGCCAAATACGCGCTTTATGTGCGAGCTAATTTTATTTCCAATCGGATTTGGTATTTGCATTTTTCGGCCCCCGTCACAGTCGCGCAAAGTAAATAACTTTGTTTATCGTTTCTTTAGCCAGTCCTGACGGCTCAATCGCTTCATCGCGCAAATAGCAAAACTGTTGTTTTACAACAAATAAATCACTGGTGGTTTATGACATGGTTTTGGAAGCGTAATTTATGAGGTTTCATGCATAGTACGTATAAATATAATGCGTTTGCAAATTCCAAAATGGCGCAATTCATGCAACATTGCAAATACATTCCTTTGGATGTATGAAGGTTTGGCACCCATTGCAAATGAATACGTATCCACAGGCTTGCAAGGCGAGACAATAAAGCGAATACGACCGCATGCCTTCAACGGCGGAATAAAGCTCTCGAAATGGCGCGCGGCGGATGCGGCGTATGCAGGTAGTCCACCCAGCGTACTTTTAAGGCGCTTTAACGCCGTTTATGAATAAACATTGCGGCTGCCTGCGTAATTGAATGCTGCGGGCGCAAATGCGCGAAACAATCGCTGTTGCCGTCGTCGCAAAATGTTGCAAGCAACGTCTTCCGACCATGCCGCCCCAACAGCATCTCCCATAAAACACCATATTGACGCTTGCAACGTGCGCGGTGGCTAGGTTATGGCATATGCGATAGAAATCTCGTAAAAGATAACCACCGGCAACACCAACACCAGCCGCTGCTCCACGTTGGGTTGCCTATGTCTAACAATGTCTAACCGCAAATTTATACCCCACATTTTACATCCGCGTTCACCTGTTGGACGGAAACGAGCCATATTCGACGATCTAGGATTTAATAAAATTGTGCGCACATTGTAACTTTATCGCTTCGACACCATTGGTTGAATTTAAAAAGTCACCGAATATGGATATGACGTGCAATGTGGGAAGACTAGTATACAGGAGACGTGCCCTTACCCTACAATTATTGGGTTAGGTGTGGATTTTCGTTTAGAATCGACGGGGCGCGAGGATTTAGGTTTACGGGCGCCAGACTTGCAGCGTCGTAAAAGACTCCACTCCCTAACCCTGCGGAACAAAATCCGGCGAGCGGCAGCGTGATAAAACTTGGGGGTGCCCGGCGCCTTCACACACGTAAGTTGGGAATAGGCCACCATATCGCCGACGGCGGAACGGGGTGACTGTGGTCATGGTCAGGCGGTTATCGCACTTGACCATCGGCAGAAAAGGGGAGCATCGACTCCCTGAGGATAACCGCCACATTTACAATTCCATTTGGTGCGGTAGCACGGCGTCATAAAAATATTCTAAAATATCAATTCGGCGGATTGGTTACGACGTCGGCGCGACGCATATGAATCCATAAATCTATAAAAATTTTATGATGGTGCCGCGCGGCTGCTGCATCCCTCCGATTCCTTCTTACGCAAGGCGTTGACAGATATACAACATCCGTCAGTCATTTCTATTTTCATCACAACTGAGCACGTATTAACGAAATTGTTTTTAAACTACTCTAACCAAAATTAGTTTAAACAAAAACTTATTAGAAATGGGACTTATTAGGATGTTTATTAGAGATGAGAATATTAGCTCTACAGGAACAGTTCTTCAACTCCAAAATGGATTCCGAATAAATTGGGATAGAAAGCAAGAGCATGAGACTGTTGCTATTAGCTCCCAAATTAAATATAAGTAGGAACACATTGTCTCGTTTAGATTGATGAACAATTCCTTGAAAAAAGTTATTTGTGATCACTATATGGCGTTATAAATGAATGTATCTACCACTAGGGTTAGTAAAAACCGATTTAGAAAAAGATACGCACTTACCATCGGCTCCTCGGCCGCAACGGCGATGAAGTAATCTGCGGAGCAAACTGAAGATTGTTGAAAAGCGAAGGCTCAATAAGTGGCGGGAAATGGCCGTACATGGGCAGCAATTCGGGCGGCAGATGCGATATGGACTGATTGAGCGCATTCAGCTGCAGACGGGGATGATAGTACCTCATCAGGTTCGGCAGCGCTGGCATTTCGCTAAATGCTGTGGAAGAGGAGAACCAAAATTAATAACGAAACCCAGACGCCCGCATCGCAAACCACGTGCATTACACAAAATGCACCCGAAAACAATAGACGGATGCGAAAATCCCGTTCAGGTGCATGAAAGTTTGATTGCGTGCCCAAACGAGCACCTATAAACGAGCGACGAATGAATATTAGATGCTTTCGTCGCACAGAGTGCGCGGATGCATAATGTGTTGCACTTTAATGCTTAATCTCGTGTTGCAACAACGTGGCAAACACACAACAATGCGCCGCAGCTCTCGCGCACACAATGCGCACCGCCATCTATTATTCCGCGAGTTATGCCCCGCTTTACGCCACATTTCAACACACAGCGCGCAGCACACCTAAAAACTGATTATTAAAATGTCGCCGCATTGTAGGAATTCGGAATCGATGCCGGCAGCAGCAGCAGCACCCTTTCAACTACCGCAGGGCCGTTAAAGTTGCATTTTCGATGCATGCGCGGATTCGGCAAAGCGTAATAACGCGTCAGGCAGCCGCGCGCGGGCCACCGATTTAATTATGGTATAAATCCATTCCAGCATTAAAAGTGTCGTTATGATGCGTTTTATGGGCGGGAATGCTGAAAGCTCCCAGCGCGGTAACGCCGGCGGAAATCTGGTAACGCAGACGTGGCCGCGTCTCGATTTCCGAAATCATTCGGATTGTGGTCAAACAAAAAGGTTTTTTACGATTGAATTAGCATTCCACCAACGGTTCCAGACAACCTGTGCGAAATCATGTACCATTGAATTGGTATTCCCTTTAAGTTGGGACTTCTTTGGAACATGGTGTATATTGCATTCTTTTATGTGGGTACGTATAATTTGAAATGCAACTATGCTGATATTTCAAAAAGTAAACGCGTAAAACGTCCCACAAAAGAATTGTAGCCTTACTGACGGAAACGTCTGCACATTTACGGATTTAATTTCGTCGTAAAATGGGTTCTATGGTTTAATTAATCGGTTCAA
>JAODGA020046538.1:0-10105 GCA_027574885.2 Drusilla canaliculata | reverse complement strand
TTTTTTAAATGTTTTTCTCAATTAATTAAATATTAGAGTAATTTTTATGGCACTTCTTCACGTAATTTAGTAATTTAATGCTAATTCATCACTTCAATAACGAGGTAAGAAGCTGCGTACAACACTACTAAATGAAGAAATATTTAATAAGAAAATTGTTGCAATATAATTTGACATTAGCACATTATTATTGTGAAGTATATGAATTTGATGCATAATTTCTTTTCTTATTGTTACATACTTTAATTGCTTGTTAAAACTATAATCATTTAATACATATTAATTCACAAAATGCAAATAGAAATGCAAAAACTTTTTTGTAAGTATCCTATACTAAATTTATTATTTTATACATGTAAAGATTAGACAGAAATCCGTTATGCAATTTAGAACATTATTTGATATGTGCGAATAGGTTATACACTGTTGATCACATAAATTAATAATATAATTTAAAAAATGTTATTAGTTACTAGAGCAGAAAATGAATTGAGTGTACGCAGATCTGTGTTGAACGTCGCGAATTGTTTTGCTCGTGCTGAACCTCTTGTTCATCTAGTACATGTTCGGATGTACATAGTTACATATTATGTAGAATTAGAAGTAAGAGTATATTCCGACATTCTTCTCTTCCACAACTTATATTGTATTTTGCCCTTGATATTTTAAAACTTGCGCTTTTACATTAGTCTTGATTCTAGACGGCGATATCAATGGTCTGTCATTATTGTTCGAATCTTTACGACACCAGAATAGAATAAGTTATAGTAACCCACAAGTTACATTTCTCTGCATAACATCGCACAGCCTCACTTGTTTATGCGTTTGAAACTTTGTTAGAATTGTTAAACGCTGTTTCTTTAGATTCTATTCTTTAGATGTTATTTCTCCAATGCCTCAAGCAAAACGGAGCAATTTCTGTCTTCTCTTCTGTCGCCTCGAGTGGCGCTCGTGCGCTGTCACATGTTATTAATAACGGTTCATCAATATAATTATAATCACTTTCTTTTTGCGATTGGCACACATCTGTACTACACACCAACAAAAAATTACCACTAAAAACACAAATAACAGCCAAAAAATGCATATTTAAGTAGAAATATATTAATTGCAGAGGTGGGTGCGCGCCATTATTGTGCCGAGGATTAGCACGAGGTGCGCGACCCTGACAACAAGAAATGATTAAATGACATAAGATGCTAGACATTTTCACTTATGCACATACCGTGCATAAGTTATCTAATCTTGCCAAATATTCCAAATATATTTGTTTATATGTAATCATTATAGAAACAAAAATTACAAGAAAACAAAAATAGTAATACATTTTTGTATAATGGTTTAAATATGGTTTAAAAATATAAATTAAATTAGAAATATAAATGGAATATTTATCATTTGAATGACGCAATGTGCTTATTATTTATTTTGTATGTTCTCATGAGAATTCCTTGGATTCAGCTCAATGAAACTATAACATATGTGTAACATCCAAAATTCACAGTCTCGGCTTTTTAAGAATAATTTTATGTTAAATTCAAGGCAAGGATATGTAACACTTACTGCAATCTATTAGACACACACCTCAAATTAAACATTATTTACGCACACTCCTAACATTTTTGATCAGTTTCTACTGCAATTCATGTTCATCTCGTTGTTGTATTAGCGCACTATGCAATACATAACAAGAAAGTAATTACACATCTGACTGTGGCGTGTTTATAGTGATTAGCGCGGTCTACGTGGTTTTAATTATTTAACGTTAAAATCACATTTTTGGTATTGGTGTAATTACATACTTAACAACATAATGGGTCAGTACATACTTTTTTAGGTTAGGCATGTCAACAATATTTGTTTAATAAAATTGAACATGAATAATAGTGTATAACAATTAAAACTGTTTAAATTATTTGGATGTTGCATTTGTTCTTTATGATCATAATAATTAGTTTTCAAAATATTATTATTATTTATGATACTATAAAATAAATAACTATAACAATTATCTGAAAAGAAATTACTAGCAATAACTCTTAAAATTTCTTAAATGTTTAAGTAAACAAATCAGCCTTATAATTTCTATTTTTTAATTATCTAATATACGTATACAACCATTGAAAAATATTTTAAAATTGACAGAAATATATATGTAGTTTCCAAATAATTAACCCACTAATAAAGTTGCAATATTCGATTAACCTATGTTCTTAATTAATTCAAAAATTAAAATAAATTTGATTTATGTGGTTTCTGCTCTAACCTCTCCAACATTGCAGTGGATTGAAGATTAACATCTTCACATGAAAGATCACTCGATAATTGCAAATTGATTGACGTACCGGCCGTGATATTTTAATTTCGTGTATTATTTTGTTCTCTAATTTCAATTTCGTTTTTATTTTAAAATTGAATACATAACGTATTAATAAACAAATAATGTATAGGTTTGTGCAAGTTTGCGTCTGAGATAATGAGCTTTTTTGTATTGACATCATACGTGTACATTTAATATCATAAGATTCATCATTAAGATTTGAAGGAGTCGATTCAAGATACGTTCTACATCATATGCGGTACGACCTTAGTAAAAAAATCCCATTAAGCCAAATCATGCCATAATGCATAACTATGTGATTAATATTTAGTTGTCGAGTATGAGTAGATAAACTGGATAAGACAGTCGTATTTAAAAAAATCACGTTTTTATGTTTACTTTAACATTTTACAAATAATGTATAAGTAGCTTGTAGCCCTATTACTTTAAAAAGTTAATAGAAATTCAATCTAGTAGATATACAATACGCTGCGACTAAGAAAAATTAGTACAAAAGTAAAATTTTAAGTCACTTAATAACTTTTATTTACATGGGTGATTCATGGCGTGCTAAATAATAATTCTTTTCCAATCTGCCCATTTTAGATAATATTATAAAATAATATTGTTGTTCATTGTTATGTCAATAATTTATTTTAAAAAAACACAACATATTTATAAGAGTATAATTATCTATTCGGTTGAAATAAATCTATCAATTTTTTAAATATTCAGGTATAAAGCATTTAGTAATGGCACTTATTTTAAAAAGGTATTGGCAGAATTACTGTTATAATTTTCTGTCGTAGTTTCTAATATATTTTTTGCATACTTTGCTGGAAAGTGTGGTAATGAACAATGTAATAGTCTCTATTTATGTTAACAAACGGTGTAAAACATCAAAAACGGAGTAAAATGAAGTAATTATTTTAACTTGTGAAAATAAAAATACCAGGGTTGTTTTTGGTCAAATTTCCACGATTCTAAACGATTTTCTGCGAACCTCCACTAAACTTCCATTTGTATCGCAATCCGCGGTACTTGCAGAACAGAGTACAAATGAGGGAATAATAGAATGCGATTACTTCATAAAACATAAACAATACAGAAACAATACCCAACTGCCTACTAAGACTAGACTAACTTTGTTTACCAATACCGTGCATGCAAATGTTTCAATGAACAGCGAGTCCATGGCGCCCCAACTATAAAATAGATCATTATTGTGTGTAGCTTATTATATATGCAATGTGTGAAGTTATCTTTTGTGCGAGTTAATAAAAAAAACGTTGTACACAATTCTGCCAGGTAACGATTTTAACTTTACTCCTTGTTTAGTACTACTCGTTTTGCTCGTACTTCAAACACACGTCGCTCGCATTAACCGTGACTTGACTCGTTGCAAAAAATACTATTGAAATGTAAAACTTTAAAACATATAGGTTTTTGAGAAAAGTTTGACTTGTGTCGTTAGCAAAAGTAAAAGTAATTTCTAAAAACAATGTATTTTCTGGATAAATTAAAATGTCAACCAGAAGGCAAATAGCTCAAAGAGTGTATGCGGAATAAATTGTGTCTTGTTTCATATTTAGATTTACTACAAGTATATCTTCAATTAGAATCAAGGTAAATCACATCAATTAGATTTACGCGCAGCTAAATAAAATAATATTGTCATTATGTCATCAACATATTGCGATGCATATTTACTGTAAATGGCTTTGTCTTGTATGTTCGTAAGCATTACGCATAATTTACAATTTAATATTGTAATACAATTTGTTAAAACATAACGCCGAAGACAAATAAATGTGAAGGCTTTTGCTCACATGCATATGTAAGATGAAGTCGTTTGAAGAACAGATGCAAATAAATTAAAATTATAGAGCAAGCAAATGACTGATGATGGCATCATGCAGTATATTATTTCTGAATTCGTCACACTACGTTTGAAAAGCGCACGCCGACAAATTTGCAAGTTTTATTTCTTGCCTCTCGCTTCATGTGGAAAAGTCACTGAATTTGCTTAGCATTGAACCCAATAGTTGCAAAACTAGAAAACTACAAACCGCCATAGTCATTTACATCGACGAAAGTGAATAGATAAAGGACGCATAGCCTGGCTCAGTGCATCCTTATATATGTGATTGTAATTTGGAAATACGGAGGCGTGCAATGACAAATTGTTTATAAAGTTTATAGTTTTGCACGTTCATAAATATCGCAGTAGGACGTCTTCTAACTATAGAATGGTTTAGTTTATAATAGAGTAAATTAGGATAGAATAGCTTTGGGAATATTCAGTTATTCTATTCGAGTGTATAAAGTGAGATCACAATAATTCACCTTGACTTAAATTAAAATGTTAGGAGTTGTTCATCAATTAAGTTATTGCATATTTTTGGGAAGTATTCTAAAATTATTGTTAAATGTGACAAAGACAAAATCTTAATTTTTTAAGTAAATTTAGTAAATTTTAGTTAGGTACATTTAATTGTTAATTGTAGTCATGGAATAATAGAATTTTTGCATAATTTCCTTAAAGAGTATAAAATAAATGTTTGCATTTTTGTCAAAAAGAAGATGCTGTAAGACATGTATGTTATAAAATATATTTCAACCAGTATTTTTATAAATGACAGATATTGC
Source organism: Drusilla canaliculata (assembly GCA_027574885.2). NCBI lineage: Eukaryota > Metazoa > Arthropoda > Insecta > Coleoptera > Staphylinidae > Drusilla > Drusilla canaliculata. Next base: position 5,136 of record JAODGA020046538.1, on the reverse strand, counting down.
ATCAATCAAAGAAAATTACCATATTGCATTGAAAATGGCACGTTAACGGAATGCTCTCTTAAGAAACGCAACGATACCAGTAATGCGCGTTATAATGCAATCTGTGTGGTGAGTCAAGCCGTTGGCGTCTTGAAGTTTTATACCTATATGGATACATCTTACATATCTGAGAAGCCGTGCAAAAGGATTTCCAAGTGCTCTACGGTTACCGTGCCATCGATATAGTGACAAGCGAGTGCAATTGAAATTCGTACTCAACCCACAAATTTCAATTGCACATTTTCCTTAACTCATTATTCTTACGTATTGCATTTTACTGATTATGACCAAATCTTCAGTATCATCAATTAGATGTTTAATAATTTAATTATGCAATTTTACAATCTTTAATTAAAATGATTGAATAATCACAATAAAAACAAACCAAAATTCACAAAAATACTATTTTTAATTTACTTTCCTTTTTTTATAATTTATAGTTAACAATTTAAACATCAAGTTTAAACATCAAATAGTACTTCACATTGCAATTTAATTTGTGATTGTAATGTAGAAACTGTGCAAATGTCATCCATTAATGTGCATTAGAAACACAAAAATTGTATTTTCTCATTAACAGAGCAACTACTATATGCACCTAGAAACGACCGAGACTTGCATAACTAAGTGTGCCTAAACACTGCATAAATGGTGATGTAAAATGTAAGTATATTTTGAATAAATTAAAGACATTTAAACTAACTATTTACGGAATGCACAAATCTACGTGTATAACCAACTAATTACCAATGATTCGTTTGTCAAAGTTTAATTAATATTTATATAAGCAATAAGGAAAATATTGTCAAGTTTATCATGTTTATATTATTGCTTTATATTATATGCCAACATACGATTATTATAATTAACAAAGCCGACTAATATAGTTGTAAATAATGTAGGAAAATAATGAGTGAATATATTTGATGCTTGGCTGGGCGACAAATATGCTAATTAATAAACTCAACACGTTTGGATACTTTAGTTTCTTTTAATGGCAAAATTAAAGTCAAAGGAAGTTCCTAATTAAATAATTATTGCCAGTATTGTATGATATTTTTAAATTAGTTGTCTTTGCTAAGCTGCATGGTTTGTTACATTTATATTTGAGCACATTCATGTTTTAAGAATTATAGAACTTACTTTTTGTGACTTTATTTATAAACGTATATTGGTTTATAATTCTTGCAAATATAACTCATATGAAAGGATGTCGTAAATTAGCAAATTAGGAGCCACTAGCCTGAATCATAAATTGTGGGCTTTTTAAATTTCACGCTTTGTTAGCTTTATGTAAATATTAAATATTGTTTTGCGATGAATTATATACCATTTTACTTTACAACTATGTTTTATTTCTAATTACATTGCACAAAATTTCAATTTCGTTGTTGCCTTCAAATAAATATAATAAACACATTTGAATAGATTAATTTGTGAATTCAATGTATTTTACTATAAAAGAAACCATATAATAATATCTTTTATTTTTCAATAATTGAAAAAATTTATGGCATCTTTAAATATTTCTACTTTTGCCATAAAAATAAAAATAAGAAAAATAAATAAACATTGAAATTCAATTCAATGCACAACATTTTAAGGACATCAAATAGAACATATATATTGTAACTTTACGAAAAATTATTCATTAAGCAACATTAATGTTGCCTAATGTTTTCTTTACCTTTTTTCGCCATGGCCAGTACACTGCTTGTTTCTTTTTCAGATATTTTACTAAGTATTTTTAACAAAGCGCAATAAAATAAAGATATCCAATCGAAAACATGTTTATTGTAATAGGTTTAGATTAAAAAAAAATTAAAAATAACCATTTGAGAAAATAAATTAATATTAAGATGAGAGATGAAACCCACGTCAAATAATTATTGGAATTGTTCTCGCCGTATTTGTAAGAATTATTAACCGCAATCAAAATCATAACCGTGGTCTACATGTAAAGCGTGAGAAGTTTTCGACATTCACATTGAAATAATTGCTAGAAACATACTAATAAAGCACAATATAAACACCTACAGTTCCAGTGCAAGAACGTGTAGAAGACGCTGAAATTAGAATCGGCGACGACGAGGAGCGAAATGAGAAAACACAATGCCTTCGTATTCACTTTTTTACAACATGCATAAATTGTATTATTCCATGACTGCAATTGAAAAACAAATTGCAACATTCCACAATTAATGAAGCAAGACGTAAGGTTACTTAGAATTATTTGACTTCAATTATGTACAAATAAAATCTAAAATTAACGCAAGAAATAATAAAAATGACCAGACCCAATAATCTGATTTAAAATGCACTATTTTATTTTAATTATTTTATGTAGGTATTTTTAGTTTGGATAGGTAATTTTATTCTTCTCTAATTATCTTGTTTTAAATTTCTTGTTTATACATGGGAACGTCAGTTTATGCTTAAAAGTGTAATAAGAGATGTGTTTAATAATAATATCTTGTATCGTGTAAACTTTGATTGACTGGCCGATAAGAATTAACATTTATAACTCATTTCATCAAGTTTTGTGTAAAATTACAACCACATCTTGATATACCATAATGTACGTGATATACATCATGGGTTGTCGTTGCACGATATGCGGCATGCATGCGTTCAAGTAGTGATCTTGATGAAGCATTCTTTTTGTTGGCGTTTTTGGAATTATATTTGGCGCCTCTCATAAATATAATGGTATTACCATTGCAGATCGTTGATTGCGGATGGCGCGTGTACGTTCACTCTTCTTACTTATGCCGCCAAGTTGACTGCGCTGAACGATGATTGCATAATCGAGTTGCGATCTGATAAAAGCGCTCTCGGGCTTGTGTGTTGCATTTTGCGTCGCCGTGCCAACGCGTTGAAGATGTACAGCAAGCGCGAGTATGAAGCCATTCAGAGCATCAACGAAATGCTGAACTCTGTGAAATAAGGTTAGGCGTGCTGTCACAATCATCCTGATCCGCACATTTCGTTATTTTATACTTGAAGTTTGAACCACCTATTATCTGAAATAAAACACAAAATTAAATTACGGATAGCCACGATATTTAAGAATTGACTTAAGATTTCGAACAATCTTAATCTGCCCCGTCGTTATAAATGCATTTGTGATGTATGATCTTTATAAATGTTATTTGGGTTTCCAACTGTCAAATCAAATCCTTAGCATTTACTTGCATATTGCATAGGTGATAATAATGTAAAATTTATTTATACCTAATTTATAATAATTAATATGCAAACTATTTATAAATAAAACATCGCTCACAGACCAGAAGATTTTAATATGTACACATAAATGTCAATGATCTATAATTGTATAACAATTGTCTACTGAAACAGCCATCTCACTTCCATATTGATCTTCACACTTCTTAGACACAAGCAGTTTGTCCTAGAACAGTCAACAATAAAATATGATCACAACTCATATCCTTAATCCTTGACGCACTCTCAAATTGCACAATTACTATTGCAAATCAAAGTAAAATACGCAAATCATGCTTAGGAATCTTAATTCTTGAATCAAGCAATTTATTTTCCATCCCAGTACCATCTATGTTCGCACTGCCCACTCAAGAAATCAGAAATGAAACAGAATTCAATGTCTATGGCAATGTATATTGTCTGGCAAATGAATAATACAGCTATAAATAATAGACAATCTTGGTTGTGATCATATGTATAATTGATATCAAAACATTCTGGGCGGCAATTATTCACCGACTTGATAATTATATGAGAAGATATATGAATGTGTAAATCACAAAGCCTACTTGCAATATTTCTTCTCCGTTAGTGTAAAGTTAAATGCAAGTAACTACTTCAAAAATATGTGCATATGTGCTAAATACTGGCATCTTTATCTATCTCTATGTTATTAAATATGAAAAAATCAATTAACATTTGTTGCTACAATGATTTTCGGTAGCAATCTATCTACTCCTTTTTGGTTCACAGCATCATGAATGGGTAGCTAATGTAATTGCTTTAAAAGTCAATAAGTCATAAAGTAAACTATACTCTTAAGATGTTGGTTTCTTGTTTATAATATATTTGCTTACATTTGAAAGTCGTCGCCGTTTTTAATGTAACTCATAAGACAACGTCTTTAAAGATAATTATTTGACAATTTATCATACATATAACACTTAATTGTTTAAATGAAACAGCTTTAAAACGTTTGCATTAAATAAGCAACTGACTTACTTTAAATGTTGACATACAATTAGGTATGTCATTTAGATATGTATAAAATAAATAAAAAATATAGTTAGTAATAAAATGTTTTCCAGCACTTAATTAATATATTATTACCGCTTGAGGTTCTGCAATAGCTGGTAAATTAAGAATGCTTTGGTTAAAAACTCTATTGATTGTAAATTAATTCAAAAACTTTAATGTGATTGAAAATTTCTTATTGTAGTGCACGTTTGCACATGGCCTCTGACACAGAAATTAGAAAGGATAATTATAAAACACTCACTTCCTCCTTGATTTGAAATTTAGTAATCTATTTTACATTTAAACCCAATTGTATAAAGAAATATCACCATTAAATATAAAAGTAGCAATAATTATTAACTTAAAAAATAATTAAGACATACTAATCCTTCTGATACTAAATTTAATAATAATAATAATAAATATAATGTTTTAATATTTGTGATTAACCTTTAAGTTAACGTTCTTTTACTCATGTACCAATTGCATTTATCAGAACAAAACAAACAGTACGTTAAGAAAGTAAATTAGTTTAGCGCTACTGGCTAAAATAGAAATTTACCATTAACTAAGAAATTTAAATATTTATTAAAATTTATTATTATTTTTCAAATATTATTGTTTTTTTTTAACCAAACCTGTTTGTGCAAAATGTACTTTCTCTAGCTATAATTTAGTTAATCAAATTATTAATAATGACGATACGAAGTAGTGAACGAGCATGAACCAATTATATGGTTTTTATAGAATTGTAATGGAATTGTAATTGTATTGCAATAACTAGGAAACCATGTTCTATTTATATAAATTATACCTTATTAAACATTACAAAGTCCCAATTTGATCCATAAAATG
>JAODGA020046495.1:0-14221 GCA_027574885.2 Drusilla canaliculata | reverse complement strand
GGGTGCGGGGGCCCCACCCATACCGCCCGCCCCCATCTTTGGCTGCCCCCCCCACCCCCCCGCAACTCCCCCCTTTAAGGGTTTTTCCTTCCCCCCCCCCTCCCCCCCCCCCCCCCCCAGAATTCGCTACACTCACAAGAACGACCCACACCCACACGCCACTCACATTAACACAAAGACGAAACCAACGAAACATGTCTTACGTCCTTCCTTTATGTTGATCTTCTATTGCGTATTGGCGAGTGTGCTCGCTTTTCTAACGATACTCGTAGTCTCTAATCAACGATATATTAACTATGCATTGGTGCCTCTACTTGTATTTTCGAAACGAAAACGGCGCGACGCGATTTAACGATTTTCGGGTCTGCATTTGAACGTTATTTACGACTGTTGACTAAAGCACTAACTTTGATTCATCAGCATGACGATGACGCGACTATTGAGACCCCAGCACTCTGAATTCAACCTATTCATTTTCCGTGCAAGGAAAGTGTACGCGAATAATCATAGACATTTCTTTAGCAAATTCGAATAGCGTCTATAAACGTTTACCAAATACTTTTCAGTGAGAACGATGCCTTTTCCGAAGTAAAACTAAAGTACATTTACATACAACAGAAATTATGTATGTTTAGACACGAGTAGAATATCAATTTTCTGTGATAGACTTATCTGTTGAATAAAGTTATTTCTCTCAATTGACTTGCTACCTTGTAACCATATGAAGGAATGTATTTAATTCGATATTCTGACAATAAAATTAATCAAAAATACCTCACTTTTATATTGCAAATCCATAAATTGTTCGCTAATGATTTTTTTAAGTAAATTCACTAACGTTTTGATTCTTTTGACCCTACTTTCTTATAGCTAACTTATCTATATATTTTGTACTCAATATATGTACTTGCCAGTTAACCGCGTAAATCATAAACAATATACCCAATCAAATGGTTTAATGATTTTACTTGCCATTATTAAATTATATAGAAAATGAGTTTAAAAACTTACCAATGTAATTCGTTGTTTATGAGGATTGCACTAGTGACGCCTCTGATGGTAATTTGTAGAAACTATTCAAAAGACTCGGCAGTTACAAATTATCACAATAACCTGGCAGAATGTCAATTTAAGATAATTGTCAAGAAACTCTCTCAACTTTATTTTCAAGAATCTGTAAAGTTCCTATATTAAAAATTATATCTTTACGTACAATTTGTTAACAATTAGATACCAACAAGTTATATTACCAGTTATTTGAAATAAAGATTTTTATTAATCTAAGAGATATTCAATATATATCTGAAATGTCAACGAAACAAAAATATTCGGATATTCAACAATTTCCTTCCAATCTGATCACGCAATTGTCAATAATAGCTTATAAAAAGAGATACATATATCGCGGACATTCTGAACAATACAAAATACTTTACCATCATAAATTTGTCTATGACGACAGAGCAGCGTCATCATCAAGCGCAATAATCGTAAATAAGTATAAAAAAATATAAAAACGATCAAAGAACAAAAAATGGCAACGAAACTAGAATGGCGATAGATAGAACTACAAAAAATAGAAATAAACAACGGATGTAATTTGCCTCACTCTATATTGCCGAATTGAGGATGGATGTTTCATTGGTAGCGTCTGCAGTAGTAGCCCAACTCTTTGCACATCTGGCAGTGCTGCTGGGGATGCACCTTGCTCTGGTCGGACACGTCCAGCCCGTCCGGCTTCTCCAGCGGGCGCTGCTTGTGCGGGAAGACGTTGATGCTGCACTTGATGCACTCCTGGCCCTTGTTCGCCCACGAGTTGCCCGACATCCACTTCCGTTTGCAGTGCGGGCACTTGTACTCGCCAAAACAGCGTTTTCGACCCTGATACGGTGTGGTGCCATCGCATTTCGGACGTGCCTACAGAATCACATTTCGAGATAAACGCACACATCTCCGGGTGAGACACCTGGCGAACACACACGTACCTTCGGACAGTCTTTGATATAGTGGCCCTTCTGGAAGCACAAATGGCAAAGATAGGTGGCAGGCGGGCGCTTCAGACGACGCGACTCGCCGATGCTTACATCGGCGAGCTGATCGGCGAGACTGCTGATGTCGGTGCTGGTGGTGGCGGCGGTCGAGCCGAAGCCGTTGAAGACGTTATAAGCCTGGTAGTGCGATGAAAACGGTGTCCATGTGGCGGTGGGTGATATGAGCTTCTGCTGCAAGCAGAGGAGGGGGCGGCGTTAATACGATCGGGTCCTGTTTTTGCTGGGCGGCTGTCTGGGAGTGGAAGGCGGCCGCGTGGTGCTTACACCTGCGAATTGTCGGGGGACGCGTGGACACTGCGCTTGTCAGGCTTACGTCTGGTGACCGGCCGTTTTATTTTTGCGTAATCGCATTCCATATTCGGATGAAAATATGTCTAATGTATATGATAACTCAAACGTAACAAATGACAGACAATTTCGGAAATATTATACATGCATTTGTATCATGGCACACCCCGCAATCAAGCATACTCTTAATTACCACGCAAATTTCGAGGGTACCCGACCTTCTCATGTCCACATGTTACTTATGTGTAATTGTAACACGTATGTGTGTTCAAAGTTGATTTTGGCCATGAACTTCCTACTAACGTAATAGCAATGTATTCATTTTTTTTGTTAACTCCAAACGGGGTACTTGTATGTTACCTGATACTGTTCGGTAGTGCGCTCCATCGAAGTTAGGTACGATAACCATCCAGCTGGCGTGAACGACGTCTGCTGCGGATTGCTTGGCGTCTGGTAGACGGACGTGGAAAACTCGTGTCTCTTGAGAGGGTTGTTCGCGCTGAGCGTGGCCGGAGACGTCATCACGGTCGCAGTGGGTGCCATCGAATGAGCTAAGAAAAATCAAGAACTTGCATAACAAGCGCCGCACGCAGCCATTATCGTTGCAAACATAAACAATCGCAATCAAATAAAAACGTTGACGGTCGCCATCGTTGATCTTAAATAAACACATGGCTCTCATTTCCACTCACGAAATGCATCTCGATATTATATAAGAAGAATTTTGTAAACAATATAATTACGTGCGGGACTGATACGTGCTTAATGGTGTTTAATATACTAGGTACGTGGGCTGCCAATAAAGAAAACAAACATGGTCAATTCGAGGGACTATGCACAGCGCCGAATTCTGGTGTTGTTGAATGATCGCGCTTGGTATTTACCAATCACAAGTTTGGTAAATGGTGGCAAGTGTAGCATGCATGAGGCCTATTCGTGATAGAGTGCAAGATTGTGAGCAAATCGTATGAATAGAAAATTGCAATTTGGCCGAGTTAATTGTACGCTTGGCAGCGTATCAAAAAATCGCGATTTCCATTTCCTCGAAATAAAAAGTGCCACAAGTGCCGCGAGCGGTGCAAAAGCTCCATGCGAGACTTTTGCAATGTGGGTACGGTACGCAATTAGGCGCCTAATGATGGCAAAACGCAGCGACGCATGGTTGCACCCACCATGCCACTCACATCCACACGATCTACGGACGCACACATCGCGACGCACAGGCTGCGGGGGCACGGGTAACCGTGGAGGCGGCGGCCATCCTTACCTTGTTTCTACCGTGATGGTCCTAGGAGACACGCACAGCACCGGTCCGCTCTTGTCGTGCGCGAAACTGGCTCGAGCAAATCACGCGCCCGCCGCACGGCATGCCGCACGATCGTTTTCGGGAATGAACATGGAATTACGTTTTCTGATACGGCGATGAAAAATAGAAAGCACGAGGACGCGCGCCGCCGCCGGCCAGCAGCGCGAGGCCCGCCGAATCTGCGTTGGTGGTGTGCGTTCTCGGTGCGTGTGTTGAGCGCGCGCCGGGAGTTTTCGAAATACCGCGATGTGTGAATGTGTGTGTATGCCGCGCTCCCTGCATTCGGGAGAGGCGAGCGCGCCCAGAAAAATACGCCATCGAAGATGGGAATTAAACAAAATGCGCGCGGCCGCGCGCGCGTCGCGTGCGTAAGTAGGGGAACGCTGCCGGCTTAAAATAAGTCGGCCGCGGCGAGCTGCGGACCGGCGGAGGCGGCAGCGGCGGGCGCGATGCATTCGCGCACTTACCACGGCGGCACCAGCCGCGAAAACCGCGGGATGCACCCGCTGCATTTGCGTGCGCGCTCTCCAGCATTGTTTATGCGAATTCAGCACGTACTGGCCAGCTCAGCGTCTGCTACCGCTTGACAATCGGTTTGATACTTAAGACACAAAACGTTCATTCACTGTGCAGCCAGCGTTGGTATTCATTATTAGAGATAACAAATACATTAACAAATAAACCTACTTGAAGTATTATAGCATTATTCCGATAACTTTTATTCATTTTCTGGTATTACTTTGGGTGTGACTGTACTACAAGGCGATTGTTAGCCAAGGACAACTTCTCGAAGTCACATAGTTGACAACGATAATAGTATAAATTCGGTCAAAATTCATCTGTTTGAAAACAGGGAAGGAATAATGCATTCCAAACTTTTTATCCCTACTAAAGGCAAAAAAAGGGCAACACCATGTCGTAACAGAATCTCCTATGACAGAGTGTTCAAGGTTGTATGACCTGAGGTGGCAACTTTCGAGGAGAAGAAACTGGAGACAAACGATGTCCAAAAAGGAATTTAAAGACTTTGTCAGTATCATGCATAGTTCAAGGGACACCAAGAAATGAAACAGAAAAGGATATTACCATAGGCTTCTGTCCACAGTGCTATGTACATGTTTCCCCCACAGAAAGAAACATTTAAATGATCGTGAAACCTATTATGTCCCAGGTATGACCAACCAAATTTTGGTGAGTCATACATGTCATGCTTTAAACATAACTCTTCCATCATTCTAGAAGTCTGAATAAGTAAGACTTTTAGTAGATCAGAAAGATGTTTCTGATTGGGTTCTGGAACTAGGCTTGCCTGTATTAGGAGGTACCTTCATGATTTAGAAATTCAAGACCTTCTTATCATATAAAATAAGATAAGAGACTAAATTGGTTCTTCGCCTGGCCTAGACCCCAAACCAATGTACATACTACCATTCCAACAAGGTTAATGGTTTGGGGATATTAAACGTTCCCCTAAATATGTCCTGTTGTTGTTTTGATACCATACTGTTGATACTGTTGACAAATACAAGAATGATAATCTATCATAATTTATTCACGAACGACTTTCGTGTAAATTACCAACAGCCGATACTACAGCTACCTGTGATACTGCACGATATCATGTGCAGGAAAAAACCCATGACTCAATAAGCAGACCTGCTCGGATTTGGCGGACATAATCAAAATCAGCATTTCATTGATGCAAATCATTGGCCATAATGCACAGCAGCGTGCACATCACATCACACATAACAGTGTTATTGAAAGCGGGCAACAAACAACCACGCACACATGCATCACGCCATTGTACGTACAGCCGCTTTTCATTTAGCCACCAGCGTGATAAAATGCTTGTTACAATTAAACCTTGAGCATGCGTGAATGCATTGTCACGAATCTGGACTGCCGATTCCGCGATTTACGGTTATCGTCGCGCGGCTTTCGGCTCGCGGCTGGCTGCATTCGATTATCAGTGGGTGGTGCGTATTGCCTTTAAATTCGCGCGAACGGGCGGCGTTGGTTTCATTCGCCTTCGCGTTATCAGCACCATGCAGTTTTCCGTCGTGGGCCTAGTCGTGCTGCTCGCTGCGCAGGTGTACAGTTTGTGTACGAACATACAGTGTTGGTATTCATGGCCTAATATCTCTTAAAGTACATCTCGTTCAAGTTGCTACTTTGAATGTATCACATTTCAGTTAAGAAAGGGCAACCCTGTGAAACCGGCCGAACGGAACTCTTCAGACAGTCCTGCGAGAGCTGCGTATGTATGAACAATCTTTGGCAATGCATAGAATTGGAGTGCATCGACGACAACAACGATGCGTTAGTACCGCCTGGTGATGATCGTTTCATGGCTTTGGATAAGAATGGGTGCAACACTTGCTTCCGGGTACAATTGGGTGAGTGGGCCTGTACCAGGATGCATTGTGACGGCAGCGTTTGCCCGTGTCCTTTATCCAAACGCTGCTCGACGTTATCGTAATCAGTAGTTTATTTATTGTACGAATTTATTAAATATATTACGTTGCTTTATTGAAAACTATAAAATTCAACAATTACATAAGTGCATATGCATATAATGGTAAAATATACATGACAAACTACAAAATTATTGTATAGAACATTGTAAAAGATACGAATAAATAAAGAAAGTTATAATATTACTTTAGGTAATTTAATAAATTGTTATAAAAATAAATAAATCGGATATGCGTTCAATTTTTGTAATTATTTACCTTAGCTTTTATTTTTATTAAACTAGTTATTGTAGAGGCGTCTACTTATACATGTTAAACATTGTAATATAATGATAATACATTTATAAACTTTGTTTTTATAACTTTAATAAGTTAGTAAAATTTTAAAGCTTGTTTTATAATTTATATAATATTAAAGTTATACCAACAAAGTTTATTAGTTTATTATGAATTTCTCATTCTTCTAGCTTGAAAAGAACAAACTTGAGCGCACTCTAGGGACGAAAACTCAAAGCTATACAGACAGGAATCTAAGAACGATCGGAACAGTCATAGCAAGGTAACGTTTGATTCGTCTCTCTGACGTTAGAAGACCTTTAAACTGCGTTTCAATTAAAAATATGTAGCATTGTTGCCTCACGGGCTTAAAATTTGGGAAAAACATGAAACGGGCATAAAAAATTGCATTCTTATTATGCCATTATCATTTCTACATGTTTGATTAAAATATTAATAACATTTAGTATCCAATAGCTTCTGAACATTTTAAAAGAAAGAAGAAAATAATGAAAAAAGTTTCAAATTTCTGTATTATCTGCTTTGATAAGTTTTCATTTTTTCTCTGTTTTTGTGATATTTTATTTTTAATTCTATTTTGTTTTTATTTTTAATATGTTTTTTCTTCTTCTTCTACGTCTTTCTTTTCTACTTCTCTTCTCTAGATTTCCTTATAAAATATTTAGTGATAAGTAAATAGTATTCAACTTACGTCTTTTGAAATTAAATTTTAATGTTATTGAGGAATACATTTGTTATAAAATTAGTTACCCAATCTTATAATATGCAAAACAAATTACATATTTTCCTTTCTTATTTTCAAGTTTTAATAAAAAAAATGACGCAACGGGGCAAATAGAATAGAGCAAACCGGATAATACATTTTTATATTGATATTCTACCAACAACTGAATTCAATGTCGTCAGTCCAAGATATGAACCAATAGAGCACGTATTTATTTGTAGCATGTTGGTTTCTGATAGAAAAGAAGTTATTGTTATTGTAAGCAGTACTTCGATTATATGATTTTTATGTATGTATAACTCTGTGGTTCTTATGAAATGATATAAAATAGTGGAACATATTTCACTATTCTCGGTTACAGTTCTTAGCAATAATTTGCAATAATCTGCAATCATTTTCAGACTTCTTATAATTATAGTATGGTGCAATTTCTATTATAATAATGACAATGAAACTAAATGTATACATTTATATTGAGTTAGACTAGTTTCGTTAGCTTGCAATAAAACATTCCGTTTAGCATTAGAGATTTTTGCAGAAATACGTGTTTTCTTAACATATGTGCTTTGTTCGAATGTTTCTGTTATGTTCGAAATTATAAATTCATGTAAAGCAAAGCAAAATTATCACATATTTAGGTAACACTATCTTATCATCTACACTAATATGGTATATTGTTTGTTCTTTTTAAACTATTTATTTTAATATTTTGACGATCGGTTTCGCTCATTGAGTATTATTAATTGCAACTAGGTTGCAATTGATAGCTTATGAAATTCTTATCTAGAGTTCAACTAAAAGCAAGAATTAGTGATTTAAATTAAGTTGAACCTAATAATATTCAATAATATATTAAACCGACTATCCTTGTGAAACGCTCAGCATGCTATATTATATCCCTATAAGTTCAAAATTAGTTCACTCTACCTAATGTAATATAATTAAACGTAACTTATTCTAATCAAATTAACACAACCAAACCTTATCAAACTAAGCATAACAAGTCTAAATATTTCTGTAATGAAGGTTAGTCAATCTAATACTGGAAAACAATCGTATTCAAAACAAGTTAAGTCAATCTAATCTAAATTTACTTTAATTTAAGAAAAAGTAAGCTGGTCTATTATGACCTATTTCACCATAAGAAAACACGTGTAATCTTTACTAACTTAAGTTACTCACAAAACAAATGTAATTTATTTTAAGCTGTAGTTATTGTTAGAATAAATTTTTTCAAAACAGTAAAAATTGAGAGCTAAAATTGTTTCTTGCCTCATCACATCAGAACGGTTGAAGCAAATATGGATCCATTTTTGTTGTTGTGTTTGTAATTATAAGACGAAGGTTTGTATAAAGTAAAATATTTGAAAGCTTGTAAGAAACTGTTGATAAACTGAGTTAAAGAAAGTATAAAGTAGAGATTAATTAAAAAGATTTGAGGTAGTTCTTTTCAAAACTAATTTTGATTTGACAGAATCAACAATCTATTATTGTAATTCTATTTCTGTACCTACATGGTTGTAAAGGAATTTCTATTTATTAGTACAACCCTATTTTCTTAAGCTATAAACTGAAGAAAAGTGAGTCTGTAAGATCTATCTTAACTCAGGATTGGGTAGACTGATTTTACTGATATTTCTTTGCTGAAATTGTGTTCGTTCAGAATAGAATGATTTGTATTAAAACATTTGTGTTTTCCGGACGGTACAAAATTTGTAGAGTAGACTAGTTCATTAATAAATACGTCACTATATAGCTATTAAACGATTCTGATAAGCATACAACGGTGAACGTTAATAATTAGAAGAAGAATAGTGGAACAAAACCAACATAAAGTTAATTTCTGTGACACTATAACCATAAATCAATATATAAATAGAACGATCATGCCACCCCTTGGCGTTGCACACACGATCCCCCCGCTCGCAATGTAGAACACACTCAATTAATGTCATAAAATCATAAATTCACGGCGCTTCACGCTCCACTCGGCAATGAAAAGCGATCTGGCGCGTTCAGCTAGCCATCCCGTCGATTTGCTCCACATCGTTGCGATGAATCAACATGCGGTCGCCCGCGCTGATGGCGGGTTTTACGAGAATCGTACATATAGGCGTACCGTGATGGATATTAATCGGCGCTGGCCGTTCTTTTTTACGTGAAGGATACAAATCGGAATTAGCGAGAAGTGCTAATCGCCGCGCCGCGCCTGATTGCGTGCGCCCGAAGAGCCATACCTATCCGTTTGCCATATTCCTTGACGCGGGGAAATTTATCATGAACGCAGCGGAGATGCTAAGTGTTTTGCCGCGCCCGCACCCCGCACCCCGCCCCCGGCGCGCACTTTTTTAATAGACAGCCCGAAGACGAAACCACACGTGTGTTCCGTATACGAGTTCGTTGCATTCACGGCGCAGGGATGCGCGATGAGAAATCGCCCGCCATTTGTACGCATCACGATCAAGCTGCGTGCAGTGTGCTCCAGGAAAACCACCAACAGGTTGGCCCGAAAATTGAATTTTTAACACGTTTCGCTTGGGATTAGAAAGACAAATGATGCCATGATTTGCTCGCGCGCGCGTGGCGTAGACGTGCACGCGGGGAAAATGGCGACGGCGGCAATAAATTGATTTCGAATAAGGACGATCCGTGCTCCGGCGTGAATTAAACGGCTGCACAACGCTAGCCACGCGGTGGTGGAGAAAACGCCCGATAATTTATGAGCTGTTTATACCGAAAGTGCTACAATCTACAAATTGCCTGCGATTAGTCATCGTTTTGTGGTTGCGTTTCGACATTCTTTCTACGCATCCTGCGCGACGCCGAAGTCCAATATCTAACTGGAAACAAATTGTTTTTACACGTTCGGCGCGCTTCCTCCTGACAGGCTCACGCGCGCTCAGCAGTCCTTCGGGCCACTCGCTCGAACAATACGGCTTTCAATTTGGCCGCACAGCCAAGGTGGGCGCGCAATTGTTTCAGTTCCTTTCTGCAGCCGTAGAACGTCCGAGGCGTCTCGCCCGTCCAGGAATGTGTTCTGATTGATTGCGTCGTCATTTGTTTGAGCACAACACTCGGAAATGTGCGCGCACGCAAATGCACATCGCCGCCGCAAAGTGTGGCCACTGCGGCGTCGTCGGTCGGTAGGCGAAAAAATAAAATAAATGATGGGGAATTGTGTGCTGCGCGAGTGAGGCACGGAAAGCGAAAACGCGCCGCGCGCGCTTTTTGCGCGCAGCCCGGCGTTTTGCGGCCAAACGATTGTTTCTTCGTATTTAGCCTTCTCGAAAGTCGCGCAATAAAGCGCGCTTATTATTAACCGCCGCCGCGGCGACTTCTGCGCCGAGTCGTTTCTGCGTTTTAACGCTCTCCCATCGCATCAGCCGCGTCGTCGCTGCGCTGTGGCGCGATTTTACTGCCGCCGCAGACGCGCCCGGTCCGAAGATATGATGGCATCACCGCGCACAATCGTCGATTTGTTCGCCGGACCCGACGAACCCACTAAGCTTCACACCGTCAACGCATCGCCACGCTGTTGTTAAGCGCGCTCATAAGTCGACCACATCTTCGGTCACTCAATAGCATCGAAACAACAGTCAAATATCAAAACTGTGCAAATTTCCATTCCACGTATTGTCATTTACGGAAACAGTGTGTAGCTGTTTATCGGTAGGAAACGCGGCAGCACATGTCGTGGCACCGCGCGTAGATTGTGTTTCCAAGAAGACGCATGCAGCCAGTCAATATCGGCAAATGAAAACGTAAAGAATTACGTAATGGAAATAAATCTTATGCGCATGCGGTGTGGTGATTGCGCACGTTGCAATGTCTGTTCGGCGACGGCGGCGGCTACCAATCACGGCGTGCGGCTTGCCTGCCCATCCTCGTAATTGCTAGCAATTTATTTATACTACCTTGCGGTTGGACTATTATAAAACGGGTAATTAAAAAGTGAGTCAATGACGAACATGAAGATTGAGCGATAGGACGTTGTAGGCTGGGACATGCGCACGCACGCTCATTAGCCCCGACCGCAGCAAAACGACAACACGTTTACAAAAAGAGAGACAGAGAGAGAAAAAACAAAACGCTAAGACTATTAACTTTTAAACGCTCCGATGCGTTTTCCGACAAGCGCGCTTTCATTCCACGTAAACGCCACACGCTTGCCCACCAGCGAATCAATATTTTGATGTATCATGTTTTCTACTTACCGTAAGCTGCGTTTCTGCATTTTTAAAGCAGTGCTGACCAAGAGGGTGCAAATTGGTACGTTTTTTTCGGTTAGAAAGGCACCCGATAATCGCGTTTGGACATCGGATCAGAATGACACCATGACGTGCAACATGACAGCTTCTCGTCGCCTGCGCATCGCAGCTTACTGTCACATTGTCTGCACAACAAAGATTAACTTTTTAAATCCAGCCCGGGGAGCAACACATACCTCTTCCGGCGGTCGCGCCAGCTAGCCGCAAGGAAAACATCTAAACAAACATAAATATTAATGGTATGCATGGGGCTGTGATGTGTTTGTTAGGCAGACGTTCGGTAGCTCTGTGGCAAGATTGTTTTCGAAATCGAAAATCGAAAATCGGATTAGTCGCCGAAAATATGGCTAATGCCATTTTCAAATAGAATTGCTTTCAGATTAACTTTTTGCCAGTTAGCTACCTCTTGCGGTAAACGCCTCGAGAGATTGCGTTTGATACCTGGAAGCGCGTGGCTGCAACCTAACAAACTCTTTGCCGTTACGCATTACGCCACTCGAAGGAGTAAGCACATCGCATTATCGCTGATGATATTCTTTTGGAAGGTATGACACCACAGCGCTTTGTCGAACGCAAAATCGAAATTCGTCACCACGCCCATCCGAAAAAAATGAGTGAATTTCAAATCACGCACAAGGCGCTATATTGAAAATAAATAAAACATGCCCATTTACGGCACGAAAGTTTTTACAGTTTGAAAAAAGCTCCGTTCCAGCGGGACTTATCGAGTTCATTAAAAAAGTAAATCGGTGTGACGCTGAAAAAATCACGTCGCCGTGTTTTTCATTTAATATTTTTTAATGCTTTTCGCGAAGGGTTTTATTAGTCGCGTTGTTGTGCCTCAGCCTTGCGGATGCTGGGCCGCTTGCGCATTGTGACGCGAGCTTCTCGAAGCCCGAAATCCGGAAAGGGGGGTACCTTCAAATTGTGGCGCGGCGGCAAAAGACGTTTATTTGCAGATATTTGATTATCGCGGCGCAACAATAGCGCGGTTCCGCCCCGCGCGGACGCAGCCATCTACGAATTATGAGCATTCAAAAGCAATTTCACGTCGGCAGCTGAGGCTGGGCCCCGAAAAACTGCGACGACTTCAAAAGCTTTCCTCATTGCGGGTTTGCGCTCGCGGATATGGCGCGCGGCAAACTTCTGCGTGTGGCACGACGCCGCCGGTCGCGCAACAATACCGCGAACAAAATACCGCGCACAACACACTAGCGCGAGGGAGGACTAAGTCGAAACGCAAAGACCCGGTACCACCAGCGCAGAAGTACCAGCACAAAAACGAAAAAGAGACAATCTCCTCAAAAGTACGGATAATTTGGCGTGAATATCTTTATGGCGGAAGAAATACGTCGAACTTCCGATGCCCGCTATTTTTTTTTCAAAGGTGTGCCACAACACACATGTTGTTTTCTTTGCGGGTATGTTATCAATGTTTCCGAAAACGAAGCTTTTTGCGATTAATCTCGCGGATTTACATTGCAAATTGTTTTCCGGTTTGTGTTCTACGAACCATTTGCTAGAGTAAATAATGTAGTATTTAATGTACATTATCAGGCAGGCGCAAGGTGAGGGTACCCTGGTGGTACGTACGGCATTGCCCCCAGAGTCGAATTCGCCGTTTCGCTGCTTTGTAACTGTGTGATCGGTGGCGCAGGGTGGCCCGCTTGACATCCGTGCTAATCGACATTGAAAGCGCCCGTTTTGCCCGTTACCGGGTGTGTGCGTATCCGTGTCGATCGGTAAGCTCGCGCGGTGACCCCAAAACCGGCTGGATTTGGGAGCCCTCCCTTGCGACGATACAAAAAGCGACGGCGAATTACGGCGGAAAATTCGGCGTGAAGCGTGGCGGCAGTTTTCGCTAGTTTCTAAGCGCTGCGCTGATGGCAGGTCGCGCCAGCGTATCTACATACACGTTCATACATCATCTTCACCTCTCCGGCAGCCACGAGCAGCTGAACGCGGCGTGGAATAACGAACCACCCCAATTGAATTTCCCGGTGTGTGCGCACCGCACTGTACCGCATGTGCGGCGATAATCTCAGCGCGGCCATGTTGTACGCCATGAGTGAGTGTGTGCGACTGCGAAATGGTAGCATTCATTTATTGCCGATTGACGACGTTCGGCCCGTTATTGATTTAACTTTGCCGCGATTGATGGTAACGCATTCGTCGCGGTTGCTGTTGTGTGCTTGTCGCTCGGGATATGCCGAGACCAAATTCGCACATTCACACACACACGATAACTGAGTGGGAAAATTGCTTCGATCCCCTAGTTAAACGTATCTAACGCGATATCTATATAACTAATCGCGATATCATGCTTGGTTATATTGATTTTGTTAATCTTGTTCAATTGCTAAATACTTTCAACTTGAAAACACTTTTACGAACATCTTATTCTTAGTCATGAAGCATTGTACTTTACGCAACGAGCCAGGGAAGGGTTTGCACTAGCAACGTGTTTTTAGAGTACGAGCAAAGCGGGTACTATAAATAACGGAGCAAAGTGCAAATCTTTACTGGCAGAGTTGTGCACAACGTTTTTTTGTCGTCTAAAAGATCATTTGACACAAGCTAGATATAGATTATTTAAAGTACGGACTGCGCACAAAATTTGAACAAACATTTACAATTTTAGAGGCTGTTGTTGACATTTTGTTTTAACTGTTAGCAGTAGTTTGACGTTTTAGGGTTATAATTGCATGTCCGTCAATTAGGTTTTTTCTATAAGGTAGCGTTCAAGCCGTTGCGTTGGGTGTAGCATGTTGTTAATTAGTATTTGAATGAGAGCGTCAAACCGCTTATCA
>JAODGA020046489.1:0-10974 GCA_027574885.2 Drusilla canaliculata | reverse complement strand
CACACACACACACGCACACGCACACGCACACACACGCACACGCACACACACACGCACACGCACACACACACACGCACACACACACACAACACACACACACACGCACACGCACACGCACACACACACGCACACACACACGCACACGCACACGCACACACACGCACAAGAACACGCACACGCACACAGACACGCACACACACGCGTGCGCGCGTTACTTCACACAGAAATGATGTGCTTGTAGAAGTCCACAATTCCACCAACAAAATAATAATCGACTCATAAAACGCTTGACAATTCTTGACAATAATGAATAGCCAAACGTTACAATTGGTTAGAACAAAGTCGACTTGGATGCACTGGAAACGCCGGGCACAAGACTTTCATCGACAAGTGGCACAATACTAAAAAATTAATTTAATTCTATGAAGATCAGCTTCTTTCTTGTCAACAAGCGGCCAACACTGCATGCATAGACTATATATATATATGACTGCATGACAGCCGTGACAGTACAGCGTTCTTGGAAACATAATGGCGGATGAGCATACCAAATATATTATACTAGGTATAATATATTTGGAGCATACCTCCCTTTTTAGTGCTTTAAAAAAGCGCCACTTGCAGAGCCGCGGCGGCCAAAAATATCCTTCCATATATACTCAACTTGGAGATACATTTCTGTGTGAGACGTTTCTTACATTGACGCAAGCGCATGACGCATAGAAAACACACAGTGCGGGAATATCTGCACCGTAACGTTGGCTACATGCTCAAGTGCTATATCTGCAGTATACGTTAGTTAGTACGTATATGATTAGAACACACTATTGTAGGGGATAAAGGAAGCGCTTCTCGCCCTAATTAGAGAGGGGCGGCTTGGTGGCGGTGTTGCTGCTCCGGCACAATATAAAAATTGAAGGTATTCACATGCTACAGCGTAACACATACAATAAGTATTTTGGACAGTCTGTGGGAGGTATTTACACAGACTGTAGGGTGAACAAAAAAACTTTTACAACAGCTTTTATTTATTTATTATTTAATTCAAAAACACTAAACTTTACAGTTGTATAAGTTTTTGAATCCCTTACTTACTACATTAACAGTCTTATGTCTTTACAATATAATATAAAAATATATATATATATAAATATATATAAACTATGACATAACATTTAACATTAAAAGAAAAAAAACATTTAAACATTTGCAGGTTGTGGCAAAGTTCTTTGTTACATTGTAAAACCAAAACTATCGTTTCGGATTGTTTCGGATATTATAATAATTATTTAAAGTAAAACACTATTATTACATAAAGTATAACATTTCTTTATTCTTTTGCTGTTACAAAAATATACATCTTATAAATATAAAATTACTAATCAATTAAACACTTCCGTGAATATCAATATGTGCGTCATGGTGACCTTCCGCTACACCAGACCCTATACTAGAATCATACCCACTTTTGGAAACAGCATCAACGTTTGCAGAACCGATGCTAGCACTCTCATAGGAGCCACTAGACACGCCAGAGTTAAAATCATCATTGATGACACTGTCTATATTTCCGTCAATGCTACTACTGAAGGTACCACCTTCAATAGATCCACTTGCTCCACCAACAACTCCTCCGCTGATGGTACCAATAGGGCCACCACCACCTACAGTGGTACCACTACCACTTATGTGGCTAGTGTGGCCAGTAACGTAGACACTGCCAGGACCACTATTACCAGTGTGATGGATATCAATATGGTCAATATGTGGACGATTGTCGGGCACAGCAACAGGAACACGCACGTAATCAGGCACACGAACTGGAACAGGTACAGGCCGCTCAACAGTTACAGGATACGGTCTCTCAACTGGAACCTCAACACGAACGGGTTGCGGGACACGGACGTAGACAGGCACACGGACTGGTACCCTCTGAGTGACACGCACTGGATACGGTCTTGGGACCGCGACAGGAACGCGGACAGCAACTGGCACTGGTACTCGTCGTGTAACAGTCACTGGGTAAGGTTTGGGTACTCGGACATGAACCGTTCTTAAAACCGGAACAGGATAAGGTTTAGATATTGGGACATCAACAGATTTGGTTACGGTGTTTTGACTATGACTATGCGTATGCGTTGTATGGTGATGATGGTGAGATGGTCCATGCGAATGGGTATGATAATCAGTATGGTAACCATCACCAATAAGGCTACCATAACCATAACTATTTCCATATAGAGGCGAGTCTGTGTTACCAATAAAGTTACCACCGTTATAGAGGGTACCACCATTTGTGTAACCATTATCATTCTCGTTTATGTCCAAGTGGTAGTAATGATCATTAGGACCGTACGAATGGCCAACATAGTGATGGTTATGACTGTGACCATAATCACCTCGGCGTGTATATACTTTGGTCTTTCTACTTAGTGTTTGGTCTTCAGCAAATGCTAAAGCAACAAGTAGCAGTACCTAAAATTATTCCACAAATTATTACTTACAAAATTAGTTACGAAAAATGTAATAGTACATACCAAGAAATATTTCATCGTCATACTTGTTATATTTTGCAGATGTTGCTGAATTAGTAAAACTATTTGGAATACAACCAATTGAAATGTGTCTATTCTTTTATACCAATATCAATAGTGGTACCTCCACAAACCAGTTAAAATATTAAGTTACATTACAGTAAGAATTCGAAACTTTACCATAGTAGAAATTTGTCACCTAGTTAATTTATTTCTTCCGTTTTTTACATTTCTTGTGTTGATTTCAAATGCAGATGAGCTCTTGATGAGCACAGTAGGTGGTAATGCTTTAAAAAAACCTAGAAAATGCAAAAAAAAGGTTTTTTTTCCTTTCTATATTTTATGGAAATTTTCTGTTAAATGTCAACATTTCTAACTTTTATTTTACGTTACAAAGTTTAATAAATTATAAGAATTTATACGTAGTTAATTCAATTGCATTTATTTATATGAAAATAATCATTTTGTTTCATTAACATATGAATTGTTTCAAATCTTACTACACTAAAGTACATTTACAAGTTTTACAAAAATTAAAACTAAAACATTTTAAACGTTCCATTTAAATTGAGCTAATTCTTACTTCTTCAATGGTCCACCAGATTGGTAGCCAGGAGGTCCGTAAACAGGTGCAGGTGTTCCTAAAACCGGCGGTGGAATATTCGGAATGCTAGGGAAATGTGGTTCCTGATAACTTGGGTATGATGGAGGCCCATAAGATGGCGATGGCTGTGGTAGAGGCTGGGGTTGCTGATAAGACGGTACAGACACTGGTACTCTAATATAAACAGGTACTTTAACTTGAACAGGGTACGGAACACGTTTTTCAACTGGATACGGCTTGGGTACTTCAATACGAATTGGCTGGGGTACCTTAATATAAACAGGCACACGTACAGGTACCTTTTGGGTAACTCTAACTGGGTATGGTTTAGGAACTGGAACAGGTACACGTACCTCAACACGGTAGGGTACGGGTTTAGGTACCTGAACAGGGTAGGGTTGTGGGACGGGCACTGGTACCTTTTTCTCAACCGTAACTGGGTAAGGCTGTGGTACAGGCACACGGATTTCTTTAGTAATAATTTTAGGTGGTTGATAAGAGGGTTGTGGATAGGTGGGCGGCGGTGGGTAGTTGTAACCACATCCGGAGCTAACACTGGACGATCCAGAGCACGGGTTGTAAGACGCTGATGATGAAGAGGAAGATGAAGAACAGCCTCCACATGGGTTTACTGTTTCTGTGATTAATGAGTTCAATGACGCTGAGTTTGAATTAGAGAAGGTATTTTCAGAGCCTGTATAAGAACCACTTGATCCTGAAAAGGAGCCTGAGCCAGAACTAAAAGATCCAGTATTGCCAACAGCTCCAGAGAAATCAGAATTTCCTGATGATCCTGAGAAAGAGCCAGAGCCAGAATTAATAGATCCAGTATTACCAACACCTCCAGAAAAATCGGTACTTCCTAAAGATCCTGGGAAAGTATTAGTACCATCAGCTAAGTTACCTACAGACCCAGTGAAACCACTGGATCCCGAGAAACCACTTGAGCTATCAGGAAATCCCGAGTTACCAGAACTGATTGAGCTACTAATAGATCCACTATTAAACTCCGTATTGAAAGATGGGGCATAAGAGTATCCACCGTTGCTGGCATACTGCTGACCACCTGTCAAACCATCAGACGTTGAGAAACTGTTGAAGCGAGCTTCAGATGATTTCGGGGAATCCAATCCAGATTGGTAGAAGTTATCAAAACCACTTTGAGGACTGTTTTCAGGTAGTGCCTGACTGGGTCCCAAAACCGGTGATGTTGGAATAAGATCACTATCTCTCTTAATCTTGGCGGTGCCTTGGGTTGCTTGAGTTGCTGAGGATTTCCTGGTGACTGTAACTGGAGTAGCTGTTGATTTCCGTAGATCTTCAGCGGAAATCAACCCAACTAGGGCTATAAAGAGCTAGAAATATGTAAAATTATATATTAAGTTTTATTAGAAAAAATAAGTGTCTTACAATAAAGAATCGCATGTTGATACTTGGGTTCTGTAACGCTTCTTTGCGTTACTTGAGGATGAAACGTTTGAATGTGAAGTTTTTTTCAACTGGGTGTGCCTTATATATGTGGAAAATGTTTGCTTTTCATGTCTTTCACACTGCAAGCTGAAATATGTACAGAGAGTAAGAGCCTCCGTTTTTTATTTGCGTGTTAAATTAGGCACGCACGAGACGACCAAATTCACGGCTCATAGATTTTGTCACTTTCTTTTGTCGCAATCTACTTACACATATTTCTCACACTGTCATCTAGAAGATCAAATATTAGATTAGATGATTTATGAATCTTTCTGTTTAAAATAATTACTTTTGTAATACCTGTCCAACCTTGTATTAGATACGTTACTTTTGTAGCCAATTTAAATAATAAAATGAATAGTTTACAAAAACTTGTTGAGGACTTACAGATTTCTGTAAATTTAAGTTAATTACTCGTGACATTAGTGATGACAAACAAGTTAAAACTCTCTTCTCATGAGAGTTCTCATTGGCACGCAAAGTCTTAATATTTACGATTTATCAATATTTGTGGTAAACGGAAAATCACCGTAATTTACAAATTTTGCTTTCTATAAAATTCATAACCTTGCAACAGAGATTCTTTTGTGAGGTCTGCTAATGCAAACAAATAGAAATTTTTTCACACTACTTTGGTAGTTATCTTTATGTTTACCATGATGTGTGATAATTAGATTTTTACATAGAAGTACTCTTTAGTTATGAAAATAATTAAAATTTAATTTTTGCATTTTTTGTAGAAAAAGGGAATGTTAAATAAATAAATTAAAACTTTAACGAGCCCAAGGGTCCGTAAAACCAAAGCTACCTTGTAATTGGTTCAATCTCCACCAATGACGTGTTCACTTATATTTGTGCATACATTTATATAAAAGGGACATGACCCTTGATAACAACAAGTTAAGTTAAGTTCGTTGTTTGTACTTTTCTCTTTGATATTAAGGTCTTCCTCCCGCGCTAGAAACATTATTCTTTACTGACTTTGTTAAGTAAAGCACTTTAAATTTAATCAATTAATAAAATTTTGTGTAACTAAGTAAATATGTCAATTAAGAACGTATTTTAAATGTCACTCTTTTGTCAGTTTCATTTTAGGGTGTAAGGTTGTAGTGAATATTTCTAGTGTGGTGTTTTTCAAGTGGAAAATTCAAATGATATCGTGAGAATTTGTGTTGCATCATTATCGTATTTATGCTGTGTGTTTCGTGAAAGAAATTTGGGAAAAGATGAGCCAGAAGCGGAAGAATATGAACCTATACGGAAAAGGTAAATCAAGTCTACTAAATCTTAACTCAACCTTAAATAATATAGCATAGCCTACTGATATAACCTAAATTGAAATTATACAGGTAAAGCAAAGACATCCGCACCTAAAAAGAAAGAATCAACTACCAAGTAAGCAATGTAACTTTTGGCAATAATATTCACAAGTTTAACCCTTATCAAAACGTTGATAATTAGGAATAAAGAAGTTAAAGATCGGCCTCCAACACGGCGCAATAGAAATGAAGCTCTGTCAATTGATACAGTGCAAAATGTAATTGTTTTGATTATGAATCGTAATTCTTTTCCGATTTTTCTCTTTTCTCTCTCTTTTTTTTTCTTCTTGGTGCAGACAGCTATATGTCGGAGTGAGTCACCACTCAGCAAATTCCAGACGTCAGCAGCGCCGGCCAATGCGATGAGCACGCTGATGGACATGGGCGAACACCAGTATCTACAGTTCTCATTGCGCATCACCGAGGAGATCATCACGAACGATTTGTATACGAACGATGAGATGATTCACGTTGTTAAGCATCACTATATGGCTAATCGGAACCGTCTTGATCAGGTGGCCTAACATAACTCAATTTCTCCTACACTAAAACTAGACTAAGAATAACTTTAGCTAATTCCTGTTGCCCTGAACAAAATGTAATTTTAGGACAAACTATTGCGAGCTATCAAGGAATTATGTCTTCAATTAAATATTCCATTTGATGAGAATCTTCTACAATATTTGAATGATGATTGTGGCGAAAACGGTAAAAGAGATAAGTACATACTAGAAACTTGGTTAATAGGTCAATTCTTAGTTAATTCATTAGTATTTCCAACCATACCCCAAACTGACAACGATTGCAAGAATAGTAACAACCCATCACGCGCCAGTTCACCAAACTCGAATCGGAGTGTCTATCAACCGGAAGTGCCACCCAGTCCCAATCAAAATGTCTGCATGTCAGATCAGCAAATGCAGGTTGAGATCCCTATAATACACCCATGTCTTCAGGAGGACGTTCTATCAGACACCACAACGATAAACTCCACCGGTAAAGGGCTGCCAACCTACGAAGCTGACACCACGCTCAAACAACAGCCAAATTTGATTACTGACGAGGAATATACAGTTGCCAAAGAAACACTAAAAACTGACAAGATGGATGGAGAACTATACCCTATAAAGGTAATCCGCTCCGCCACGCTGATGGAAGACCTCTCAAAGAGCTTTGAGTTTGGAGAAGAGATTCTAATGTCATTTGGTGAAGTTGGTAAACCTCTGGTATCCGGCCGATTGGTGCTGAAAGAGGGCAGGACCAAACAGGATTTCAAAGTCCTACATGATGGTACGGCCAAGTTTGTTATGGACAGTGATAAAGAATCGGATTTCTCAATCAATGGAGTGACTTCCTTATCATCATACACAAAAACTGTTAAAATCCCAAAAGAACCCATTAAGAAGGAGAAGAACCTCGTTGTTGTTCACTACGTCACTTCGTTGGAACCTACAAATGCTTTAACTACCGAGTTCAGTACGCAGGTGTCAATGTCCTCCATTAGAACCAAACCGGGATCACCGCAATATATTCAAACAGTGAACGGTTCTACTCAGCACAACATTCCGTTAAGTTCAGAAATTAATTTGAATGCGATAGATATAGGTAAAAGCACCCGAGAGTTTAATGTGAACGGGTCTTACAAACGCTGTAACTGCTGCAAAGAAGGGGATAATTACCTGAAGTCTTCAGACTTGCAATTTGTTCTCTTAGATTGTCCGTTGATGTTGACTAGGGAACGAACTAAGAGCATGGGTTTTCTTAACTCTCTAAGAAATATTCCGGAGCACACTGTAAATTTGGTCTTACCTCCAAATCAGTATGAGACTGAAGGCTCACTCAACACTCTGGGATCTGCTGGTGGTATTCCTAGTCCTGGAAAGTACGAGATAAATTATGGTGACTATGATATGACCCCGCAAAAAGATGCTCAGCAAACTACAGCCACTACTGCAAAGTCTCCTCGACCAATAAGCACCCAAGAGTTGAAAGGTTGCGTGTCTTGCACATCTGCCAGCCTTGATTCAAAGAGAACTGAACGATTGAATAGATACAAGAAAGTTAGTGATAATCTGTCTTTCTTCTATCCGACTATTGCCACTCAGGTTAGTTCCATGGATTTACTCTCCACGGAGATTCTTGGACATGCCCGTAAGGAACAAAGAGCTAAAGAACTTCAAGCAAAAGAAAAACAAGATAGGGTCCTGACTTTACAGTTTCAATCTCAACAACCAAGCCTACATAATCAACACCAACAATACACACCACCAAATGAACCCAATCTGGATTACTGGAATCGCCAGGAACGTCCAGCTCGACAGGAGAAACCCAAAGTTATTGAGAAACCTCCAGAGCCAATTAAAGTTGATACATGCTGTGGTAACTCAATCCAGGAGATTCCTTCTGTAAGTGGGTGTCCTTCCGAATCCAGAAGTGAACGAACACCTAAACCAGAAAGGAGAACTCCACTCTCACGTGGGAACCGAGTAAAGATCAACGTTGATGATAATGTCTACAGATTTGAGAATAAAATTGAACATAGACTAGACAAACAAGAGCTGTTAAAACCGGCCGGTCACAAACGGCCCTATGTTCAGGATATACCTGCGGATAAGGATATTAGTAAACGCTCTTCAAAAAGTCATCATAAGACATACCACTCACCGTTGGCATCTTCCCGTGCAACTGAAAAGGATAGGTCTTTAGAAGATGAGGTCTCAATTGATAGAATGCCCTGTCCGTATAGTAGTACTGATAGTATGGAGAAACGTATCAAGAGTGTAAGATAGTTGACTTTACTGGTTAGTTCCTGTCTTATTTAGTGTCAATTGTATTATTTTTATTTCTAGCTGAGACAAGATATAGAGAAATATAGCCGGGATGATGAGAGTTCGAAGCGCATGGGAGAGTCCTCAAAGCGGAACGAAGTGCTGGGTATCTTGCGACAGAAGAGTTTGAATGAAGAGTTGCCAGAAGAGGGGTTGAGTCTTAAGAAGGTTTTGAAGAAGTAGAAAATTCATTGCGTATCGTAAATTTTTGTAAAGCATGTGGAATATTTGTTGATAATTTTGGATTTGTTTTTATATTCGTCAGTCAATTGCAATACGTTTATTGAAGTGATAATAAAGGACAAATTCCTTACATTTTAATTTTACAATTAATTTTTATGTTTGTAGAAATTACGCTATAATAAATTAGAATATAAAAAAGTTTGAATTTTCTTTGAAGTTTTTTATACATTAAGTCAGATTAATATAATATTAAAGTGAGTTTCGTCTTCGGATTAAATTAAACTTTGTAAAATATTAGAAAATCTTGTTAAATTAAGATTAATTTAGAGTACGGCAAGTTTACGGTTAATTTTAGTTAATATTGATTGTATTAGGTTATTATATCGTCAAGTTTAGTAAGAATAAAGTAGATTAGGTTAACATAAATGGCTTTTGCTTAGATGTGGTTAGGCTAAGGTCAGTTAATATTAGTAAGGTTAGGTTAAGGGGGTATTTTGATCTAGACATTTGAAGAACTTGATTTTTTTTTCTTTTTACCTTTTCATAGTTTAAACCTTTAAGAATGCGTTGTTAAAAGGATTTTTCAAAATTAATATTTTTTTCGGAGATATAGCTGTTTTAGTAACATTGTACTTAAAAAACTGCACAGACGATTTTTGGAGGGGATTGGTCAAATTTTAGAAAAAAAAAAGAAATATTGTCTAGATGATGCTTTTCTATATGAATTAAAATTGCATATCAATTCAGTAGATGTCAGTAAGCTTCACCAACCAGCACCTGACCTATGCTTTATACCTAGAATTTTCATATGTTATACAGTTATTCATAAAACTATCAAAAATATTTGAGCATTTAATTAAATATGCTAATGTAACCATATCCTGCAAATTTTAACACTCTACCATGAATAGTATAGAATTGCCGTAAATTTATGTATTAAAACTCACTGTGCGGCGTGTTACTGCATGCAAAACTTCAACCGCGTGTTTCTCAAAACGACTTTTTTCGGGCTGGTTGACATGATACCTAAAGCTCTACTGAAGCGATTTACTTGAAATTTTGTGGAGGCTTTCTGTATACATGTCGTTATCGTTACTATGCTAAAAAATGAGCAAAGGTCAAAAATACTAGTAAAGTAATGACATTTTATTTTAGACTTGCTGTCCCGGCAAACTTCCTACCGCCAATACTTAATTTGAATAGAAGTCTTGAGCAATGATCAATAATTTTGTTGAATTTGTATTGCAAACATAAAATTTAACTTAACCTAACCTATTCTATATAATTTAACCTAAGCTAACCTAATTTAACCTACTTCATATAACCTAAGCTAACCTACCCTAGCATAACACAATACTTGCCCTACCTAAAACGATATCATAGCATCATTATAAACACTTTGAGTAACTTGACAATCCGGTTATAAAGAAAATTAAAGAAAATACCTCCACTACGATATTAAAGTACCATTACGAATAGTTTGTTTGCCGCAAATATTACTGGGTGCCATCTCAAACGCCACCCACTTTTATGCCTCAGGTGAAATATTTTCAGTCTTGGGAGCCAACTCTAAATTTTTAGAGATCGAAGACATGTGCCTTCGAGCTCTAAAAATTTCAACTTGACGAGTCTGGTTAGTTAGTTACTAAAGGGTAATATGTTTGTGTAATAAGTTAGTGTTAAAATAAGACGTTTAAAGGAAAGCGCATTTTTGCAAATTTAGCAAAAATGTGAATGAAGGTCTCCTTTACAATCTACCTGCTTCATTCCCATTTTGAACGCCGGAAAAGAAATGTTATAAAATTCGACGTTTTGCAGGCCATTTTAAAAATGCAATACTGTACAAGAAAGTAGAGATTGCGAGGATTGCAATGGCATATATTTTATGACATTTGCTTCATAATTTGCCCTATTTAACCCCTATTGCAGTTTTACTCCCATAAGAGCCAATGTATTTTAGGCCTTACTTTGGCATGATCACACTGGAGGTATATGCGACGAAATTAAAATTCCAAATTACTACGAAAAACTAGATA
>JAODGA020046488.1:0-13130 GCA_027574885.2 Drusilla canaliculata | reverse complement strand
GATGCCTTCTGACTGCGAAAAACTTATCAACGAGTTTATGTATGCTATTTTTCTCACAAAGATATTAAAAAATGCATTTTAATTTTATGATGGATATTTTCATCATAATAAAAAAAACAGCTGATTATGCGTTGTCAGCGCACTTCGATGCACTCACGCACTGCGCGTGCGGTAAACAAATACTTGCAGTGCATAGCAAGCCTTGCACGGATGAGGCGATCGATATCCATATCGTAACAAGTGTTGATATGAAGCTAATAGCGTAACTGTTGTACGGTATTGTCAGGTTTCTCTCTTATGACTACTTTCGCATGTAGTCGTGGTAAAAATGTTAAAAAAAATATATATATATATGCATCTATTCTCTCCATATATCATGATACCTGATATAACAAAGTGTAGATTTTAGAATCAGGTATACTGAAATTGGCAAGTTAATTCCATTTTCGTATTGTGCTATCGATTTCGTATTCTGCTAGTACACGCACAAAATAAGAGAATTAAATATTGACCCAACCAGATTGAAATACAGTAACACGTAATAACGGGTAAACACTTGCTGTTTGTTTATGTTTCGCGCTAACCCAGTGCGAAATTATCGAATACTGTTTATCATTGGCCACATGCAACAAAATTTCACAACTTCCCGGTTCACAATTTGCAACTTATTTCAGCGAATGCCAATAATTTGTTGATATAATTAGATTCGATGAACGTGTAGACGATGTAGACAAAGATTATCAAACGTGTAACAGGTTGTCAATCACTTGAACAATCAAATATAGATAAATTTCATTGTCACTTGCACTGCCAGCAGGTTAGACAGTCTAAAAACAAACGCGCACAATCAGTCCAAAAACAAACAATGGAATTGTGTAAAAATCTCCGCTGAACTATGACATATTGCAGTGTTATAAATAGTTGTAACGGCATCAAAGAGAAAAACTTGTTGCTATGGGGTTGCTCACCTTCAGGCGGTATGATTTTGGTGGTCTCATCCTCGTCGTCCTCCTCCTCCTCCTCCTCGTCGTCGGCATCGCCGCCGTCGTGGTACAGCGCCTGCTCGTCCTCCGGGCATCTGTTGATCGCCGTGTCGTCCTGGCCGCGGCGGCGATACATGTCTCCGGCTCTTCGTTGCGCGCCTCGATGGTGTGTCGGAACTCACTTCGCAAGTCTTAAGCACTCTCCGGTGGCGAGGAGCGTGACGCCAGTCGACAACAATGGGCTGTCCGTGCGACGGCTTTGATTCATACGCATCTATAAGGAGCGAGCAGAGTGCGCGTTCGCGATTGAGTCATCCAAATTGAGCTCTTCGATCACACGCGCAAGTTGGGCGATTCGACGCGAGAGGATCGCGTTTATCTGTCGCGCGTCTCGCCGTGCGTTCGGTAGTTCGGTAGGCGTGCAACAAGCGGGCCCTGGCGTGCTGCACTTGCGACTTGCGAACGGGCGCAAATAGCGAGAGGAAAAAATGCACCGCTGATCAGCTGAGCGAGGGGCGCAACGCCGAGAATGACATGCGAGACGCGAGTTGCAAGGGATGCACGGCACAAGTCGGCGATGGCGAATTCGGCGATGGCAAACGCGGCGCCGAGTTCACTCGACGCTCGTTTACTTTCGGTATGTTTCGGTAAACAAATAGAAGTTCTAAAAATTTTAGTTGTAAATAAAAATTTTTATAAAAAAATATCTAATAAAAAATGCATTAAAACTATAATTTAAGATTGGTAACACTAATTTTGCTAATTTTTCTTTATTGTGAATGTAATTGTAAATAAAATAAAACAAAACGTTGTTTTTTATAAAACACAATGGGGGTGTCAAAATCGTCAAAATCAAGAAGAAAAGTGACAGTTTTGCATTGACAAGATTTGTTATTCGAATGGCATTTAGCAAATATCACAAAGAGTGAATACCCCTACTATATATTAATGAATTTCAAATACAATTTTCTTTTTTTCAAAGTATTCTTTATTATTTATAATATATTTAATGAATTAAAATGTGTAAACACAAAACAAATTAAAGCACCCCTTTATGTAAACAAAAATGTTTTAATATTGTTTACATGTAATTCTCTTTTCACACAATCTTTTTGAAATCATATTGAACGTATCTATAGTGTAAAAAGAAAAGTAGGTGTATATATAAAAAATGTAAGAAGCAGGTAATTATAAAACAAAAATTGTTTGAATGTTCTTTGTGCACTTTCTAGTTAACATGGAATAAAATAAGTCAAAAATTTCCAACTAGAAATCTTCCACGTGTCGTAAACGAAAACACCTCTAGCGGAACATTGCCGAAACACGATAATATCCACAAGATCCATAACGAGCGTAGCTGATACATAACGTAACGTCGTGGTGTACGCAACAAACAAAACTTTCGTTTATCTAAATTTTTGACAACATCAGCAGTGTTGGCAGCTGCGCGCCGCATGCACACACCTACGCTGCGGTGATTGCCATTTAATTTTACTCAGTCATTTTTTTACACAAACAAAAAACAACACAATTCCTCCGCGATGGTGGTGTCCGAGGAGATTAGCAACACCGAGCTAGCCGCGGACAGCGTGGCGAAGGCCAACAGTGGCGCACCGTTCACGGTGGAAGGTAACACACAGTAGTGCATGCTAAGCAAACACAATTCCCCTCACAATAGTCTCCGCCAGATGTTAAAACGAAAGCCTACGATCTTTTAGTGCTGAAACTAATTAAGGACTGCCATCAGCAGCACGGTCTTCGGCATGGCGACTTCCAGCGCTATCGCGGCTACTGCACGCGGCGGATTGCGCGCCTGCGGCACGTGCTCAAGATGCCGCAGGGCGATCGGCGGCACTACAAGAAGCGCGACGTCACCGAGGCGCACATCAACAGCGCCAAGGGCGACGAGCGGCTGCTGCACATTCCGCTGATGCTCGCCGAACGTGACTGGGCGTACGCGATGCAGCTGCGCCAGGAGGCGAACACCGAGCCACGGAAGAAGTTCCACTTCATCCAGAAACTGCGCAAGGCGTGTGTGTATTCCCTGGTTTTGGAGGATCTATGCAAGGTTTGCCAGGTGTTCGCCCTACAATAATAAATTATTTTCTAATTGTTGTTTCTTCATAGCTAGATAGATGTGATGCAAGAACAAAGCTTGAGGCACAAGCATATGTTGCATGGATGCATGGTACGTTACATTTTGAGCTGCAGCTGTGGACACAAGCCACCGAGAACCTCAAAAAGGCGCAAATGATCTACGAGAAGTTGGCGTCTGCCCTGCCGGAGGATGAGCAGGCCTGCTACAAGCAGAGAGTGGATGAGATCACGCCCAGTCTGCGCTATTGTGCGTACAATATCGGCGATGACAAGGCGGTGGACTTGCTCGAATTACGCTCGCAGGGCATTCTCGAGAATTTCGACACGTTGGTCTCGCAAACCAAGGAGAAGACGGCGGCAGTCCTGCACGAGATTCAGTGGTATGACATGAAAGTGCCGATTCGCATGGATCGCGTCAAAATCTTCCTGCTCGCGATCGAAAATCTCGACGAGTCGATCAATCGCGCCGAGAGCACGCAGGCGAAGATCAAGATCATCGAGGACATGTTCATCGATCTGCGCGACGTCATCAGCGAGGTGCGCAAGGACCCGAAGGAGAATCTCGTGCTCGCGTACCTGCTGTCGATCCGCGTGGATCGCACCGTGCACCGCAACCTGCTGCTGATCAAGCAGACGAAGAAGCCGCAGGACGTGTGCCGCCTGCTGGACATCATCATTCAGCAGGTGAGCGAGGCGCAGCAGAACGCGGAGAACGAGCGCGCG
Source organism: Drusilla canaliculata (assembly GCA_027574885.2). Taxonomy (NCBI): domain Eukaryota; kingdom Metazoa; phylum Arthropoda; class Insecta; order Coleoptera; family Staphylinidae; genus Drusilla; species Drusilla canaliculata. The sequence goes on along the minus strand of JAODGA020046488.1, from coordinate 9,327 downwards.
CAGAGCGTGTATGCGACGCGCATGATCGCGTACCGGGCGCTGCGCGCGTTCTACATGGCGAAGACGCACGCGCTCTTCCGCCGCTGGAAGGAGGCGACGGCGACGTTCGACGTGTGCGAGAGCCGCTGCGTGGAGGCGCGCGGCGTGCAGCGCCAGTTCGACGCCATTCTCGTCGAGATGCTGGACTATGTGGCGGCGCGCGTCGACCTCGAGCGCGCCGTCGCGCACGCCAACGTCGTGCTCGAGCGCCACGAGGAGGAGGCGGCGCCCGTGCCGCAGAAGCAGTACAAGAGCAAGAAGCCGCTGCTGGAGCGGCTGGACGAGTTCCGCGAGGATCCGCAGCTGCTCACGAAGAATCCGAACGTGGTGCCGGTGCCGATGCCGATGGCGGCCGTCGCGCCCAAGCCGCTCTTCTACGACCTGGCGCTGAACTACGTGCAGATGCCGGCGGCGCTGCAGGAGATGGTCGAGGGCACCAAGAAGGAGCACCAAGGCGCTGGTCTCTCCGGCTTTGTTAAAGGTTTATGGGGCTGGGGAAAGAAGTAAACACTATTCAATATTAAATATAGTTTTTTATTTTATATTTGCATGGTTTTACCTTTTTTTCTTTCATTTCTATGTATATTCGGTTTTGGTATTTTATAAGAAATTGATAAATACACTTTTAATCGAAAAATAACAATTTAATAAATGGATTCTGCAACAATTTATTCGTTATTTTTAATAAATCCTGAATTTGTATATTTATTTGTACAATTAAACAGCCTACAGCTGGAAAATTATGACAATTTCAAGGTTTGTACAGCTTAGGTGCAGACTGATAATATATAATTAGTGTAAGTACTTAATGTTGGAGTTAACATAAAAAAATATGAATGATTTATGATCGTATAAAATTGTGGTTTCATCTTTTTACATTTTGGCGATAAACAGAAAACCTAGTCATAAGTAGTCATAACTTGCAACTTTACATGCACGGAAACCTGACAATATCGGCCAACAGTTACGCTATGAGCTTCATATCAGCACTCGTTACGATATGAGATATTGATTGCTTCCTTCGTAAATTTTCGTATATCGTCGAAGGAAGAATAGCGTAAGTAAACTCGTTGAAACGTTTTTCGCACTCAGAAGGCATCTACAACTCGTGGGGCTACTTTTTCTTCGTGCGATAAACATAACTTATTAAGCTCATTACGTAATACACTATTATAAGCAATTTACTACACCAAAAACAAACATAAAAACCATGGAAGAATGTTTTAAAATTACAAATACAATACCTACAATTATATAATGAGTTTTTTTCTAATTATATTTCATACAATATTTTTTACAGAGTGCTGTATACACTTACAATGTTTATTTTTTTAAATTTGCTTCAATTTTGTTACAAAATATGTACAGTGCGGCGTGCTGTATATATACTTCATCCTATTCCCGGCACTTTTTAACCTATAACTTTATTGAAGTTGAACAAATTGTGCTGTATTACAGACAGTTTCCAACAGTTTCTAATACTTCACATCAAGCGTTTTTATTTTGAGATATTCAACTTGATAACTTTGATATGAACTAAAATAAAATAACCTTGTTTTAATAATCATCGTACAACACCAAGAATGGATATAACTAAAGAGAGTAAGTAAGCATAATTTTAAATACAATTAATATAAATTACAATTTTACGCAGCATTTGCCAGTGAACTCTCAACAATAAAGAGTGCAATTGACGCGGCAACATTCCTCTCGATTGATTGCGAATTTACCGGCTTGCGAACCTCAAGCAATGTGAACACATTTGATCCAATTTCACATTATTATGAAGAAATGCATAAAAGTTCCATGGATTATTTGGTTGTTCAATTTGGATTAAGTATATTCAGGTACTTCATCTACAAATATAATAATGTGTTAATAAAGTTGTATTTTTAATGACTCAATTATAGATATGAGAAAGACACAAAGTCTTTTAAAGAAAAAACCTATAATTTCTACTTGTTTCCACAAAGAAACAGCAATTTACTGCCAGAGCAGAGTTTCCTCTGTCAAGCATCCAGCATTGACTTCCTTGTCAAGAATGGTTTTGATTTCAATAAGTTATTCAGAGAAGGCATTTCCTACTTGAATCGTGCTGGACAGGAGAAATTTGAGCAGGCTCTGGATGCACAACAAGCAAAAGCCACTGAAGAGGAGGATATTCCTGTTCCAGAAGACATGCAAGAATTGATTGATAACATATTGTAGGTATTTGCTGATTCTGTGTGGGGGCAAATGTTTGAATTGTTTGGATTTGCATGTTTAGCACAGAAATTTCTTCCTTTCTAAAGAGTGATGAGAAGGAGCATATTCTTCCAGTTTGCAATGCGTTTGCAAGACGATTGGTGTATCAATCACTCTCAAAACGTGTTGGCAATCAGGTTGCATTGGAGACGCGGCAATTGCCAAATAATCAGCGAGGGCTTGTTGTGATTAGACCAAAAACAGCTGAAGAGTTGGAGGCAGCAAGGAGGCAATTGGTGCAGGAAGCTGTGGGATTTTCAGAGCTGGTTCAGTATATTTCAGACTCAGTAAGTGATTTTGTCTATGCTCTGTTGTGCTTTCTGTATATTTTACATTTTTACTGTTGTAGAGGAAGCCAGTGGTTGGTCATAATATGCTTCTTGATTTGTGTCATGCTATTGATAAGTTTCTGGTTGATTTACCAGCAGATTATGTGAGTTTCAAGGAGTGTGCAAATTGTTTATTTCCACAGTAAGTCTTTTAAGTATATTAATATAAATGTAATGGATTTTAACAAGATTTTCTAATAATATATATTATTTTACAGAGTGTTTGATACCAAATATATTGGTAGCTTACCAACATTTAAGGAATTAGTTACTTCAACTGTTCTTAACCAAATGGTACAAAGTTTGACAGAGGAGCCTTTTAAGTTGCCACTTATTGGTATGTTATGTGGTTTAGAAATATTTGCAGATAAATTTTACGTTATTTTGTGTAGAAAGTGAACTAGATGAAAAAAAATATTCAATTAAGAATCCAGTGGATCATGAAGCCGGCTATGACGCATTCATCACCGGTTTAGCATTTATTTCGATGTGGGAATATCTCTCCCGGGATATAAGGAATGCCGGTGATATCTTCGAAAATATTGACATGCTGCAAGCTCATTGCAACAAGTTATTTATCATGCGACTGCAGGACTGGCCGTGTCTTGTACTTGATGGACCAGATAGTAAGTGTTTAATTAGGCAGAAAACATGATTTAGATTGTGTGCTATGTATTTGCACAGTTGCACCGTCGCGCGACCATGTCTTCCACATGTCGTTCCCCAAAGATTGGTCCGGCAAGGACATCAATCGCCTCTTCAGTCCATTCGGCTATGTGCGCATCGCGTGGATCAATGAGACCTCCGCGTACGTAGCGCTGGTGAAGCGCAATCAAGCGTCATCGGTGCTGAGCGCACTGCGCAAGAGCGATGTCTACACCATCATCACGTACGCGCAGCATCGGCAGAATCTCAACCGGACGTCGATAGCGGTCACGGCACGCTCGGCGCCAGCAGCAGCGCGTCGCAGCGATGCTGCGGCAAGTGTCTCCACGCGCAAACGTCGCGTCTCGAATGGTGACGGGTACGATTTCGCATTCTTAAACTTGTTTGAAGTCTGTCTGACTTTTTGCGATGTGTTTGAAGATCTGCTGACAGGTCAAACCCACGCAAACATCCCCATCTGAGTCCAGCGGGTAATCGGGAAACTGTGCCGAGTTTGATAACACCAACTGAGAAGAAGGGTGCAAAGAAGACATTTGCCGAGGATGACAGCTGGGAATAATGATATCTGCATGTTTTAACTGCAAACTTCAACATGATACAAGAACCAATTATAAACTTCTGTAGATGTACAAACAGACTCAGAAATAATTTTCCTGGATTAAAAGTTAAGGACATGTACATCATATTTCGTTAAAAGTGACGATTATTTTTGCACTGTTTACACGTAGACTTATATACGCAATGATAAGAGCCGAATGCGGCCCTTTAAAAGCGGCACACGTTGAATAACGTGCTTTATCAGTTTTGCTTCAAAGTGCGACCGAGTAACACATTTTAGTAGTAATTCGCCCAGACATAACCTTCAAAAACAATTACCAACATCGTACGTATCGCTAATAAAACAGCTAAATATCATTAAATCCAACAGAGACTTCCAATTGAATTCATTACGGCGTGAATACAAACAAATCACGCGATAATTGTTTACGGTGCGGTCGTAAATCTTAGACGGTTGTAGTACACACGTCGAATTGCGGTGAAATACGAGCGCATGGCGTAATTACTGATTTTAATTAAGCGGCTCGACGCTTACCTGCTGGCCGAATTGCAATGTCACAGTCAGTGGTACATCCGCGCACCGTTTGCATTGTTGGCCGCTTTCACCGCGCGTAGAAGAAAGATATTTATTCATAATCAAGCGCCGTCTGCGTCACGACAAAATAGTTACTACATTATTTCAAGAAAACTAAACAAGTAAGAACTGCATTATTCTTTGCGTTAATCTAGAGGTATTCCAAATTTTTTACGAATAGTTGTTGTATTGGGCTTGCAGTGCAAAACGCACTCGTACGAAATTGCGATAAGAATGATTGTGCATTAATTAAGTATGCAAACTTTAATTAGCACGCGCATGCGCGTCATTGGATGTAACAGAAACATGGGTCGATTTTTTGTCTGTTCTACAAACGCACGTTATCGATTTGTATAAATAGTAAACTAACAATGTTTGCACCATGGAGAAAAAGTCGCAAATTTCGTAAGTGGGAGCATACGATTACAATTTGCTTAGCAACAAGCGTACATCCATTTGACTCACCGTATTCTGTCATATTTGTTTGAATGCTCCAAATTTTTGTGTTATCATGTTAAATTCATATTGAAAACTATAGTCATGCACTGACTTAGGCTGAGGTGGAATGCACAAGCGATTGATTGGGACCGGCGCAAACAAGAGAGCAAGTTGTCGATCGTCGAGTGGTAATTCGCATCTGCAATCACAATCGTACGCAATTGGCGCCCCGCCAGGATGTGGATTGTGAACTATGTGCATCTGCTCTTCGACCTGCTGGTGGAGCTGGTCTTCGGGCTGTTTGCGCGCAAGGACGTGGTGCGCCCGCCGAAGGAGGAGCTGCTGACGATGAGCGCGATGCAGCTGGCGCAGGGCATTCGGCGCCGGCGATTCACCTCCGAGGAGGTGGTGCGCGCGCACATTCAGCGCATCATGGAGGTGAAGCCGGTGGTGAACGCCGTGGCCGACAACCGCTTCAATGAGGCGATCGCCGAAGCGATCGCCACCGACGAGTTCATTGCCAAGACGGACGTCAGCGAGCTGGACAGCAAGCCCTTCCTCGGCGTGCCGTTCACGTCCAAGGAGTCCACGCACTGCAAGGGCATGCGGCTGACGTTCGGCCTCGCATCGCGGGAGCATCTGCGCGCCACGCACGACGCCGCCGTCATTCAGTACATGAAGGACGCCGGTGCCATTCTGCTCGGTGTTACGAATATCCCATCGTTGAATATGTGGACCGAAACGCATAATCCTGTCTACGGCCAAACGCGGAATCCGTACGACACATCCCGTATAGTTGGCGGATCTTCCGGTGGTGAGGGGGCCATCATTGCAGCGTGTGGTTCACCTTTTGGTGTAGGTGAGGCAATCATTACCGACTATAATCATTCTTCAAGGAATTGGAACCAATCTACTTCGAATTCACACAACACAAAAAAATAATCTACTTTGATTCAATTAGGAACTGATATTGGTGGCTCCATTCGTATTCCTTCATACATGTGCGGAATTTTTGGGCATAAATGCTCCACTGGTTTAACAAACACTCGAGGTATCTTTAACTCTTGATTATTTCCCGTTTAACACTACCTAAACGCCGATTTACCTAGGAATGACGTTCCGCGATGGCAGCGAGATGGACACTACACTGACCTGCACGGGTCCGATGAGTCGCTACGCAGAGGACCTCATTCCTGGCGTTAAAGTCCTTCTTGGCCCCAAAGCAGACCTCTTAAATCTGGACACACCGGTGGACACAAGTCAGCTGAAGTTCTTCTATATCGAGAAGAATGACGATCTCCGATGTTCTCCTATACGGGCGGATGTAAATTACATCAATAATCTGTAATTATTCCTCTTCTAGCGATGTATCGACAAACATATATTTGTTCGCCATTTTGGTTTAGCGTGCGCAATCACTTCAAACGTAATCGGGTCGTGGAGAAACTCGAGGTGCCTCTGCTCAAACACTCTACGACGTTGTACAAGTACTGGATTGATCTGGAGATGAAGAGCTTCGATACGGACATCACAAATCGCACGCGCAAAGCACTGCCCGGCTCCGAACTGTGGAAATATCTCACGCTGCGATCTGAGTTCCCCTTCAGCGTTATTATGATGCTGATGAATAGCAAATGGTTGCCGGCGCCGACAGACAAGTGGGCGCGTGAGATTACCACCGAATTGCGCGAATACTTCTTGGTAGGGCACTTGTGGTAAGGTTTGCGATGTACGGATGTGATCTTATATGTTTGTCTGTTTCCATTAGGAAAAGCTGTCGGACAATGGTGTTCTGCTGTACCCTTCGTGGCCCCAAGCAGCCACACAGCATCACGTTAGCTACCTGCGGCCGTACAATTTTGTATATGCGAGTATCTTCAATATTCTCAAGTTTCCTGTCACCCAAGTGCCCTTGGGCTTGAATGCCGATGGCCTGCCGATGGGGATACAAGTGGTGGCGGCACCACTGCAGGATCGCCTTTGTCTTGCGGTGGCCCGCGAATTGGAGAAGGTTTTTGGTGGCTATGCATCGCTGCCGCTAGCGGTTGATACACCCGCAAACTGACTTCTTTGTTACATTCTAACCGGGATACACTCGTAGTGCATCTAATGTTTTGTGTACCCAATATAGCAAAGTACATAAAGCATTTAATTGTTTATACTGAGTACAAATATATCAGCAAACTAATGATATTTTATGTGTTGTAAGACTCTGGGACATTTCTGTACTTATTTAAGTTGTTATAGGATAATGTGTTTCAACAACTTTTATAATAAATGTGAAAATGTTATTTTTCGCATACTTCTCTCGAAAATTAAGTATAACTAATCAATAAACGCAATAAAACCTAATTTTAACTGCATAAAGCAAAATAAAGGAATTATCTTTACTAGTGAGAATAAACAAAACGGCATTGCAGGTGGTCAAATCTCCACGATTCTCCACGCATTTTTACGATTCTTTCCGAATCCCTTTTTTTTTAATTTATTTTTTTAACGCTTGGACTGCTGTGGTCATTAGCGTATGTTGGGCCTTTGTTCGAATGGCACGAGTTATGAAGAACAACGTTAATATTTGACAAGAACCACTTTTTTTCTTTGACCTATCTAGGAATCGAACCCAGGACCTCCCGCATTGTAGTCATTGAACATACCACTATACCACCGAGGTGGTCATGATAAAGATTTAAAATACATTTTAATAAAATATATTTTTTAAATTCAAAAACCTAATTATGTAGGTGCATGAGTTTAATATTAAATTTAGAAATTTGACAATTTTAATATTAATATTAAATTTTAACATCAAGGAACCTAATCAATTTAATGTTTTTGACAAACAATAAAAAAACTAGCAACATTTGCTAGTTTTCCAGTTTATCTAGGTCGTCACTATGCGCGACCGAGCCTACCAATGTAACAAAGCCAGTTTGGGATATTACGTAAAAAGTAATAAATGATAAAGCAGTGTTAATTAATTATGGCCATCAAAGTTATATTTTCAATTTATATATTAACATGGTAATAATTGTAGCGGGATTTAAAGCAGGGCGGTCGTGTAACGATCATGTCTTTGTTATAAAGCAATTAATGGAGAAACAGATACGAAATAGACAAGAAGTGCACTTCGTATTTGTAGATTAACAAAAAGCTTTCGACAATGTACCGTTCTAAAAATTATTCACAGTCCTAGAAGAATCACCTATAAATCACAACCTAGTTAAGGCAATTAAAGACTTATATAATGGCTGTAGTTCACAAATCAAGCTTAAAAATGAAGAATCTGAGCCCATTATACTTACAAAAGGACTAAGACAGGGATGCTGCCTCTCACCTATCCTGTTTAAAATTTACATAGAAGAAGCTCTGTCAATCTGGAAAAAGAAATGCTCCCAAATGGGCTTCCCACTTCAAGACCAAACCTTATACACGATACAATTCTCAGACGACCAAGTGGTAATCGCCCAAACTAGAGAAGACTGTGAGTACTTGACACGCAAACTCATCGACGAATATGAAAAGTGGAATCTTTCTATAAACATCAGCAAGACCAAGTACATGTGCGTAGGAGGCTTAAATACCGATTTAGTTCTAGAAATAACACCACCATTACAAGTTGCACAGAATACACATACCATGGACATGTTATTGCTTCGGACGGTAGAGACACACAAAACATCCGACACAGAATCAATCAAGCCCGCAAAATAACTGGGGCGCTCAATAGTATATGGTGGTCACAACACGTGACCAAGAAAAGAAAACTTACCATATATAATGCTCTTGTCAAAAGTGTACTAACGTACGGAGCAGAAACGTGGGTAATTTCCGAGGCCAACAAGAACAAATTAAACGCCACCGAAATAAATGTCCTGCGAAGATCAGCGTAAGTCCCGACTAGAAAGAATCCCCAATAAATAAATAATAAAGATCATAGAACACGCTGTTCCAATAAACGACTTCATTGTAACACAACAACTCGTATGGCACGGGCATGTGAGTAGAATGGAGGAATATAGACTCCCGAAACAAATAACAAAATGGGTTCTACATGGCAAAAGGAAAAGAGGACTACCGAGAAGATCATGGCACGACGAAATCTCGACAGCGATGCAAAAGAGAAACATAGAAGAGGACGATTGGCAAGACCGAAAAGAATGGAGAGCGTTAACCGGAAGACGTCGACAGACGTTATAACCGTGTAGATAGATAGATAATTGTACAAAAAATTAAAGCATCATACGGGTTCCAGTGTAAATTAGTGGTTAACTTATTTTAAATTTTTCTTTAAGAAATGACTAAACATGAATAATTATACTATATACTATTGAAAAGCAAATAAATAAAACAAGCGTACAACATAATATTTGTATTTACATTATCAAAAAGACATAATGCCCTCATCATAGAAGTATTTAATTAAAATACGCATACGCCTTCTATACAACTCTTCATTTCTTGATACGAAAACAAATTTCA
>JAODGA020046420.1:0-10074 GCA_027574885.2 Drusilla canaliculata | reverse complement strand
TTATCTGCCCTTTTGCTTCCAAGCTAACAGTTGTCTCACCCAAAGCTTTCTTAGACCTTCTTTCTTCAGCTATTCCACACACTAATCTCTTTGTATATGCTTCATTCTTATACATACTTTATAAGACTACCTTTCTCTATTTCCACAATCTTTCTCTCATACATTATCACTCTCGTCATAACTTACCTTACCGCAGAATTTCCCGTCTTCTGAGGACATATAAAATGAGAATCATGTAATGATCATAAAAATAAAATGATACTTACTTCCTATAGTGCCATCGTTATCTTCTACAAAATTCAACAAATCCTTCACTCAACTTTCTGTTTATCTTGCTTTCCACGTTTCCAAGTTTTTTTCTATCCACAGTATTATATGCCAATTTTAAGTCTAGAAACGCAAGGTACTATATTCTTTTTTTGACTTCCTGTTCAGGCGTTCTAGCCAGTCACTGTTTAGTTAGATGTCACTCTGCTTTTTGCCTCTACTTTCTCAACAATTCTTTAGTGCACCATGCCTGCTACTAGTTTAGATGTAGCTTCCATGAAACTTATTTTCTTGTAACTTTCCTCCGTCATAACTCCTTAATTGTAAACAGGAATAAACACTCTTACTTGACATGACACTGGTATCTTCCTTTATCTTCTGTTTATATCTGTTATATATTTTGTTTATATTTTGGAATACCATCTTTTTTCTTAGTTCCAGTAGCATATTAAATATATCTGCGTTTAGTTCATCCTTCTCAGCTGCCTTCCTTCTCTATAATTTCCCAATAACGGATTTTAATATATCCATGCTAAAAAGCTGACCAGATCAGATGTTTCCCTATTTTTCATTTTCACTGTTGACCCTTTCTTTCTTACATTTTTTCTTCTCTTTTCCAAAGCCCTCTCTTTCCGTATCTTTCCTACTATTCTACACACTCTCAATTTCATCGGAATGTTCTTTATAAGTCTCGTCATTTTGTCTCCACAACTGTTTTATAGTATTTGTTTCCTTGGCACTGATTCCATTGACCCCTCTTGTCTTCTCCACTCTTTGATCGTTTTCCTGACCACTTTTCTTACCTCTGCCCACTTTTTGTCAAACATTTATCTTTTTTTTCACCTCGGCCGCAAACATTTTTTTAGTTAGTCTTCAACCTCATTTATCGAATCCATCCTTTCCCATTTAGTATTTTACCTCGCTGCTGTCTGTCTTATAGTTGTCTAGTCAAGATCCCATTTCACTGTCTCCTCTGTAGTCTTATTCTTTTTTTCCATTCCCAAATGTAAGTCCTTTACAAACCTAGAAAAATAAATGACGGACACAATCAAGAGCGTGTACGATTATTTTATTTCAATTATGCCTAGAGTAAATGTTTATGGAAACTGGAAGTTGCATGCATAGTATGCTAACTCGATTGCATATGCTCATTTCATTTTTTTAGGTCATCAATTGTTTTTGGTACAATCTGAGTATAAACTTTTGTTTTTAGGTGGGTATTTCTGAAGAAAGTAATGGATAGAACTGAATCAAATTCATCGGTTTTGAAATTTATGCCCATCTATAAGGGATAAAATTTGAAATAATGTAACATAACGTAAAATTTATGATATTTGCAACTAACAAAACATTTTTTCACATTTGACATTTGAGAATTTTGTTTGTTTAAAGTTGTTTTGTTTAGAACTGTAATTCGTTTTCATCAAATTTCTTGCATTAAATTAAGTTATTAATAATCAATAAATAATACAATAACTTCTACTTAGTTTTACCAATGACCAGTAAAACTTATTTATCTAACTGGAGGTTTCGAACATAAAACAATCGGACAAATTAAGCAAACATACATTGTACCTAACTTTGTAGTGAATAACTATTATGAATGTATGGTGAATGGGCAAGTTTAAACAAATTATAACAATAAAATAGAAAGATTTGAGTAAATGTAAACGCAATTATGTGTCATTAATTAAATTACAATTATAGTTAGTTGATGTCTGAATTAACTATATATTGACGCTACAATATAGTGTCGAATGAAATCAGTCAATTATAATTATTTTTGTCAAAGCAGCTAATTGAGTTTGCTTTTGATGTAAATTTTTAAACAATCTGCAATTGTTAAAAATTAATTAAACTGTCGTTTAACTTTTGCTTTAATTACAGAACACTTCAAAATTAATTATTTGAGTTGTTACTCCATTCAGTCAAGTCGTGTTGCCTTTGAAACATATTTCAGTTTATATATAACATTTAGAACATTTGTAAATTCACATTCCAGAATTGAAATGAACTTTATATGAAAACAATGCTTTTCTGCCACACGAAACATAATCACTCACAAATAGGTGTGCTTACACAAGCGTTCAGAATTTCATTTCTCATTTTACTCCGTCAAAACTCACTTGAAATTTTATTATTGTTTCATCGACGCAAATATGTGTAGGTACTTCTGGCGGTATGCAAATCGCGTCGCCGTTGCTGCAATGACAAAACACTGCTCGACGCGACGCGCATTCTGCGACCCGACGCCTTAATCGTCGCTGCACATTCTATGCTAATTAATTTATCGCTATTCCTTGCTAAACGCTTGCGACAACCATGCATTATTAATTAATCATTACGCCTAATTCATAATTTATTCGCGTACGCGGCGGAGGAACATACGTGTTTGCTAGATGTGATTTACGCACACTGATGGAACCCTTTAATTATTTTCGCCGTACGCGTAATTCATTATTATAGAGGCGATGCAGACGCCTACCTCCGTCACAATTCACGCAGAAATCTATACTCAACATTGTTTCAATTAATTAGCTGTCAACCTTTACCGACTCTTGCCAATTTATTCATAAGCTCAGCTGCTGTACGGTTTTTTGAGGTTGTTTGCAGCGAATTTCACGATTTCTTGCGCATTATCCAGGTATACGTATAGGAATAGGTAAGATCGAATGCAGGCGCATTGTCCAGTGCATAATGGGTCGACACGGCGGTGAATTGAATGCGAGGAAGTGAATGGTGCGCGGCGGCAAAAGAGTGGAGATCGTCATCAACTGGGCCGCGCGCGCACGGCACAAGGACAACCGTCATCGCCGCAACAAAACCGCGCAACCATCGCGGGGCCCCAATCTATAATCTGTGCCTCGCTCCATTCGCAAAGTCTCGCACGCAGGCGCTCGCCGATGCATTTCGCTGCAGTAATTGCTGCCACTTTAGGCGCAATCAATCGCGCCGTCATCCTACGTGCGATTCGCGTTTTACTTTCAATTTCGATCGCAAACTCACTGCAAATGCCGCCAAGTCCGCTCTGCGAAGCTGCATCATGACTCGGCGCATGCGCATACCCGCGCAGGATGGATGCATCACTCATTTGATCCTAATTCGTCCTTGAAATTATTCAAATGCAAGAAATGTAGAACAAACATTAAATCACCATCAGCGCATGTCCACGTCAGCTTCTATCATGCGCACAAAGGAGGACTTTGAAAGTTAATCGAAGGCAAACAAAAAACGGTTTTATGTCGTAGGTACATGCACATTGTGTTGTACATTGTAGGTTTTATTGTGCGCGGCGAGCAGTGTTGGAATTCTTCGGGCTGTGTTTCCAGTCAATTATGCTAACTGTAATTTCAATGCATCGCAAAGGTATGCCGCCATTTCGAATGCTAATTCGTTTTGATTTATTGCTGTCATGTCGATCATACCAAAAACACCCAAATCACGCTGCTAAATATACGCCAAAACATTGGGATTCCAATCGCTGTTGCAACAATACGTAAGAGCTTATGTCACGTTAATTTGGTACGTTGTTAAATTGGGAATAGATCAAAATCGGTTGGGCAGCGGTGATCACAAGTTGGGTAGGTCGCAGTATATGATTTCGTGTTGATTGGCATTGTGCAAATTTAGTCTTGTCAAAACACCTGTTCATCGTGTCGATTAATTACGATACATGCGCCAATGAGTGGTGCCGCGTCTTGAACTATATATTGTGCATTTTATATTTCATCAAAAACTGATGAAATATAAAATGAATAAAATGAAATAGAAAAAGATACATTAAGCTATGGTATGTACGTTCTGTCCTGTTATGCAAATCAGCAAATTGAATCATTACTGGATAGCCTATGCCTAGAAATGTAAGCACATTGTCCGATTTGCCGACATGATTTTAATGCCCAGCTGTATGAAAATTGATCGGGAACAATCGAATTGCAACGCGCATTATAAATTCTGCGCAAGGGCTGGCACACTCAATGTGCTGAGGTTTGATGTTGTTGCATGTCAAATGCACTACGCCTAGAAGTCATACAGCAAACTGCAATTATGATCTCGTGCATGTGGTACGCTCGCCGCAATGCATTGCTGCCGCGAATTAAATTTCATCCGTGGGCTTTCCCGCAATGCATAATGCAAGCGAAACGAAACAATATGCCAAAGCAATATTTCAATTGTTATTGTGACAGAATTACATACTAATAATGATAGCTTACTGGCCTCTTTGCAACAGATACATAAATTACATCCAATCACAACTTGTGCAATTAAAATTGATCTGCATTAAGATTGTATATATTCAGTACGGTAATTGATAGAAGGTAGGGCTCAAAGTGTCACCTAATTTTCCCGCCATTAGCAAGATGCGCACAAATCATTATAATTAGATATTAAAATGTATTCGGCGGTAGGGCCTCTCTAGAGACTTCCGCGTTGGTTTAATCAAAACGAATTAATTAATGTGTAAATTGCCGTGATATTTCGAAACAAACTTGATTGGCTCTCACCAGCATAGGCAGCCACAACCAAATTATTATTCCAAACGCGTTTAACCACTAATCTGTCGGCATGTTAATAGTAAATCTCACATGAGTTATGTCTTCAATTCTCCAGCATTATCAATATTTTTGTCTATTTCATGCTTAGATTATAAACACTGCTATTAATACATCCATCACATTGACTTGCTAAAACAAAACGATCGATAAACATAAATAAATACATATTTAATTAAAACCTGAATCCAATACAAAGAGAAATAATGTTAAAATATAACAAAAATTTAAATATAATTTATTATTTAGAGTGTATTCGGAATTATTGACAGTGGCTTTAATCACCATGCAAAAACTCACCTCCAAAATATTTATGTACGACAGCAAAGCGCACATTTTCTGTTGGTAGTCATATTCAATTCAAATCTAATTTAATCAAAGAAATTCGAAAACTAACATGTGGGTTACCATATTTAACCTTGAGCCGTATACATTTATGTTCGTGTATACTTTATATTATTAATTAGTTCTACAATTACAGTATAAAAACTAACATAATACAACGCAGTGTTAATGTGAAAATAAAAAAGATTACAACATATTATAGTTAATGGCCCAATATTAATAAAAAGCAGACCTTCGAGACATTAAAGTTTTACTTTATGTGATTACTAATTAGTCATAAAGTATAACACAAAATTAGGCAAATTAACATTCGAAGTAACTCCAATAAATAATTAAAGGAATATTGCAGTCGTAACAGTTCTATTTTTATCATAATAATTTCTAAAATTAAAATTATCAAATTCTAATTATAAACTATCAGTAAATTAAATATACCATAATAAACTTTGCAATATAAATTTATTATTATTCAAAATTTCCTGAAAATGTTTAAATTAAGTACTGAACAACACTATACTCATGAATTAAATGATCTTAAATACAATTATTCAAGATAGCGTTATCAAACTATAATCACATTCACTGAAGAGCAAGTTTTGTCAGAATAAGATGTATTCAGACATGAGTTAACTAAAAACTGGTTTGAACAACATAACTTGTCAGAAACGCCAGAATTACATTTGGTTTATGAATAATAATCATGCATTGCATGATTAATGACCAACCGTTAATTGCCGTTTTGTTTCAATTTTTTGAATGTATAACACATTTGCACAAATCAAGCACACCTCACTCTAATCATATTATATATTCACCTCACATATAAACAGCCTTGCATTTCTTTGTTGTATAATGAGTTGAAAAGTCATCAATCTATTTCGATATAAAATGACAAAAAACTTGATTTAGGTATCTATGTATAAGTCAGTAATGTGAATTAAATTCAAATATTGTAAAACTCAAATGGTTATAAACATTCCCGTTATAACATTAATGATCATTCTTAAATAATTAATGAAATTTCGAAAAAGATATGTATGAAATAAGATTTACGACTTTTGGCAAGTTTGCGCAGATTTAGATTTAGTTATTTACTCAACCATTTACTTAGCTATAGTTGTGGCTAAAATATGCACATATTGAGAATTCATTCGATTCATTCTGCGAACATCAATCACGGCGCGACATGGCTCGCCGCGTCTGGTTTTTTGAGTTGCTGTTGAGACGCTTTAATTACAAGACGCTTTGCAAAATTTGTCATGTTTTGACTAATTTTTAGCATGCCTTGTTCAACACGTTTCTTGATCAATATTTAAAAATATATCTTCTTTCTTTTTAGTTTTTTGGAAACCTATAAATTTATCAGATAAACCAGTTAAACATGCAGAAAGTAAAATGGACGACATTCTCCTTGAAGTACTTATCAGAACTCACACAAAAAATGGTACGTGCATATGATGCATAGTGACATAAAGAGTGTTTGCGTTAAAATGTACTAAAATCATTTATTGATTATATAACGGTAGTCATATTTATTAAATTTTATATAAATTATGATTTAAGGTATTATTTATGATTGACTACGGTTGTTTGTATATAATGCATTTTTCTGTTTGCTTTCGAGTTTTTTGATCATGCGGTATCATTAGCTCGGCTGCTCACGGGCTATCAAGTACGATAACCTCTTCGTGGAATCGACAACATGGACATGGAAGCCCAACCAAAGCAAACGCACTGCCGTACGGTGCGCTGCATTCAACATAGGTTATCATCGGCGGCGATGAGATACTTGGATGCTGGAATACTTGTAGGAATGAACGCAGGCAGCGTGTAGGTTTCGATGTTTTTTATTGCGCATTGCTTCGTCCAAGCAGTGCGCGAGAGAGATGCGCGCATGTTGGGCTGCACCATGCGTAGTCATGTTTACTATTTACTATTTTACTATGTTTGGTGCATTGCAAACGAAGCGACAACTCGTTTGGGCATGCGAGAGCTTGTCGTCGGACATGAATTATGGTAGATGCATTTACTACGAATTTTACTATGAAATTGTGCAACGCCAGCGCGAGGAATGCACATGGAATTTACAGTAAAATGTTATCAGTCGAGTTTCTAGCAAAAGTTGTAACTTTAACATTTACACAAAAGTCAGGCCGAGCAGAAAACAGACATTTCTTTTTTTTTCTTCTCGAACGTTATAAAACACTGGAAATAAGAAACGGTATTTTCGTGCTTGCGCAGCGGCAAGTCGAGTGGTTGAGCCACATTTTGAAGATGGCTGGAGGACATAAGCAAGTTGAAATTTCACCATAATTTCACCTCTTATCTACGTTTCAAGTCGGCGCGCGCAACAAGGCATCAGTGTCCAACGCCAAAATACTATGCGGTTGCAGGAGATGCTGCTGATGATGATTGCAAGTATAATGAGCCACACCAAGAACAAGATCCATGAACACCACGAGGAAAAAACAGGACCATTCGTTTCGGTCATTTGTCGATTAACATCGAATGATGCAAGTCAGGATGCCAAGAGGCAAGTAATGCAAATCTGTCAAAAAAACAGGCGAAGTTGTTTTAAGATGTTTTGGCGAATAAGATTGAGTAAAGATGCTGACTATAAAGTTCAAGGATAAAGCAAACAGATGCGATTGCAAGAGTAAATACAGCATGAATTTATTCTTACTATCGAGCCTAGCATATGGTTGCCTTAATTACATCTAGAGGCAACAAGCAACAAGTTGGTGACTTTGCTGTAGCATCGATGACAATATTACGGTTTACGACCAATCCTTTTGCATCTCGCCGCCTAGTTATTACAGTTACTATGAGATATTTTTATAACATTGCTATTTGCCAGATCTTCACTATGGTCATAAATTGGTCAGTAGATATAGTGCCGAAGTGGCTATAAGTTGCAAGGAGACCTGTTGATGATGAACGAACAAATGAAACATCAAATATGTGCATGTACGAGACTGCAGAAATATGAATTGCCATTCCACATTGTTATGTGCTCTGTGTATAACATAGTCAAGATGTATATATTATAGTCACTGTTAAACCAGGAAACAGTTTATGGCCTAAATATTAAATTCTATATAATTATATATAATTCGATTGTTTGTACCTTAATGATTTGAGAAATAATATTAATATTGAATATTTTATTGCCGGGAAAATTAGATGTTGCCAAGAGATTCACCCAGAGATTATTTTGAGATTTTCATGCCGGACGGCGGATGTTTTCCTGCAATTTTACGGGGCGATTGCTGATTGATGTACCTACGTTTCATAGCATCGCGCGCGCTCGCACAAAATTAATGATCCTGCAAATGTGCACGTACGTACCGCCGGCGCGTCGTTTTCCTGCGTCTTTTCACTTCTTCCAGCTGGCGTAGAACAAGCTGAAACGCTTTTTGCATTTTGCCAATGACCGGCGAATCGCCACAAACACTGAGTATGCGACGAAGAACATTGTTAGCTGGCAGTACTACAACATCCGGCTATTGCAATGCAAAATATAAAGCAAGATAACAGGGAAACTATACATAAAATTATCAACAATTGCATTTTGAAATACATATGACTCATCTGTACGCTCTTGATATAATTAGCACCGAAATACGATTGCAGCATTCTGTTTTCCTTTTTTGCCGCGCAACAAAAAAGTTAAAAGCTAAATGCTGTTTTGCTTCTCAGAGAGCAGCTTCTAGTGTTTTACAGTTTCACTTCACTTAGTCGGAAACTTGTGCATTTCGCACTGCGAACACTTTGCGTACACTTGCCATGTGCGTCCGCTTTTCGTCGCTTTTTAGTGCGACAGAGGCTTTTAGCACGTTCGCGAGTTTTGCGTTTCGCATTTGTACACAATGCCTTGAGTTTTCCTTTACATGCACCTCTGTGGTGTCCGTGGGACAAGCAACGTTCTATAGATGCATATGTTCCGTATGCAAAGCAAAGAAATAACATGGTTTAATAAGTTTCTTAGTTTAGTATGAGTGATTGCTAAAGTAAATACATAATTTTATATTATTTAGGTTATTGAATAAGACTAACAAACTAAATATACTAAATTTATTGTATTATAAATTGACAAACAAGTAATCAGTTGAAGAGTTAAGAGTTGTTTTAAATAAATATGAACGGTTTCTTTGTTTCAGCAATGGCATGATGGTGTCGACAATGAACGCTTCATAGTGGCCACATTATTCAATCAAATAACAATCATTGCTTAATAGTTCGTTACACAAAGCGTTGTTCCTCGGTCAGTGGACGAAAGACTGTGGTGCTGTTTGAGGGATTGCCGCGTTTTCTTCGGAGTCGACCATAAACCAGGAAAGGATCTAACGATTACGACTACGACCACGTTTAAGCGTCAAGTTCATTAACGTAAATTGAGGAAAATGTATGCGGGTTTATTCACTTTATTTACTGCTTTCCGATTGTTTTTATTACAGTGGCCATAACTTATTCAAGCTGCACGCAAAGGGTACGCACGCGGGAAATGCGTTTGCATCTACCGAGACCAGATGGCGTTTACGCAAACCGCAAAATTATGTCACTAACGTCATTTTGTATTAATCTAAGAACATATGTATAACTATTGTTTCTTTTGTATCTACTTAGTTTTAATATTTTATGATGTAATATAAAGCTCTAATCTAAATTATTACAACATAATTTTCCTCACAGTCATCCAAGTTGTCAAGTAAATTTAATATTGCACTGGTAGTAAGAATTGCATCGTGCACGCGCACACCGACGTGTGCATCGTAATTTGTCTCTTCGTTTGAGTGCGAGCGTACACGCAACGATGGGCTATCGCGCTTCATTAATTCTCATTCATACAAACGACAAACATCTCTAATGCGCTTCATCATCGCCCCATGATTATCCACTTGAGAGTGTG
>JAODGA020046349.1:0-10062 GCA_027574885.2 Drusilla canaliculata | reverse complement strand
CTTTCGCAAAATTTTTGATATGCTTAATTTCTCATATTATCTTATATATAAAATTGAAAGTATGTCTGTGTGTCCTTTATACAAGTCCACACCGTGGCGCAATGCGTAATAACAGTATATAGATTCGTTTTTATTGCATATATCGTCGTTTCAAAGTAAACATAACTTTTCATTGGCTTTCGAATGACACCATACACGATATAGGTTTCCATTTGAAATTTCAAAGTTACCTAAGCTGTGACCTTGAAGGGGTCATCCGATATTGAAAAGAATACTATATATCATAGCTATACGACCAACGGTGTGGACTTGTATAAAGGACACACAGACATACTTTCAATTTTATATATAAGATAATATGAGAAATTAAGCATATCAAAAATTTTGCGAAAGCTAAGCAACTTATTTGTTATCCCAGATATACGGGCTAAACGGAAAATGTACCAAAGTGAAATATGTTTGTATTTCTTATAATTTGTGTAATTGAATTATTTATACACAGCTATAAAAATAACATTGAAAATTAAACAGTTATACATAAGTTATAATTGTATAATACTATATTAACATTAATAACTTAATAATGAAAGTACTGCCTTAAAAGACAATAATTATACAGAGATTTTCCGCTTTGCCCGGGTACGTCATGTGTACAGAACAAATTAAGGTTGTATATAATATTTTTTAGTAAAAATTACAAGATATTTGCTCACTTCTAAATATAAGAATACAACGAGACACGTTTCTTCGTACAAAGTTAATAACAGTTCTATTGTCGGCGTAAACTAGTTTTGTCATTCATTTCTACCTCTCTTCAAATTTTACAAGATTAATTGGATATCATATATTATTAATTTTCAGTGAGTTTTTAACTTACCCCGAGATTCCTTTACATATATTTATTTATGTACATGTTGCATAAACTCACTGAAGTCCAGCCAGTACATTCGAGCATTTCTGCGCATTTCGACTTCGTGTTTTCGGCGTTTTTGATTATTATCTTGACTCGTAAACAAATTACATGCCACTTAAGGGCCTTAAACGCAGAAATAAAAATGCGGTTCTCCCCGACTGGAGCGCAGAGATTTTCGCCGGTAAGGCGCAGCGCGTCGCGAATCAGACCGGGCCATCTCCGCCGTTTCGGGCCGTGCCCAAAAGGACTTAAGCCGCAACGCAACGCGTTTTAATCTCGCAGACTACATTCGTCTTCTCGTGTGTGTGTGTGTCGCCCGACGAACGTGTCCAATTGCATCATTTTGCGCTGCGTCGCAACGCGGCGGCTTTTCGGCGCTGCTGGACCCGCTCACCCTGTCGCAGCGGATTTGCAACTCTTCATTTCGAATATTGCATGCCATTGCACACACGTGCGCATCTCGTGACGCCGCCGTCGTGGATGACGCTGAAGTCTCGAGTGCCATTGTCGATATAAATGACAACGGTCTTCAGCTGACTGCGAGGCCGAGTGGCTTTCAACGCGCTGAGTGGGTCCACAGTTTTAAGCTCTCGGGCAAAAATCGCCGTGTACGAACCAACTCCCATGTTCTGCTTCTCCAACTATTTACGCTGCGCCATGGTTGCAAACAAACGTACACTGTATTTATGCACGTGTGTCACACGATGATTTATGCCAATATACGTGTATCGTGCTATTGTGCGCTGCGAGATTTCCACGTGTTTTTTTTATATAAAGACATCGGAAACATATTTTTCCCGAAATAAATCACGAACCTGATGATTGATTTATGTTGTTTTCTATTGTGCTGCCCGCTGCATTGTTGCCATTAATAGTAAAGCCGCAAAACGGAGATAATTAATTCCAAGCGGATTGTAGTATTAAATCATATTTCACGCGGAATTAATAAATACTTTTCAGACAGGTCGGAGTGCATATAATAAAATCCTTTTGTGGGGACCGGTTTTCGGGATTATGCCTTGTACCTTATGCAACCGTACCAAGTGTGTACGTGGAGCACAGCCAAACATGAAAATTAGTTTTTGTTCGAGTCACGAATTGTATTTCGGGGTTTTTGATGCTAGACACAACTGACCCGCGTGCGCCAAAGCAATCGATAAAATTGCAATCCGCATAATAAACACGCATGCAGCAAGCCATTAGAGCCTACATTGAGCGCAATTAATTATGTGGGTTATCGCGATGGACAGTTCAATAATGCCGACATCCAAGCGCGCTGATTAATTGTATTCTGAACGCAATTATGCTGGATGTTGACTTGTCTCAAATAGAGTAACACTTGTATGGTCTGACTTTGGCGTGTCGTGAAGTGAGGTTAGGGAGATTACTGTGGAGCTCCAAGGTGGAGGGGGAGATGGTTGAATTCGGCATTTAATTAGATTTCAAATTGAATGTGGGTGGAAGAGGCGAGGATCATTTCGGAATATGCGCCCCGGCACGTGGTAATGCGCAAACTGCGCACATTAACTCGCGAAACTCGTGCCGTAGATATGCGCATATCCGAAACTGGCAATAACATAACAAGTCATTTCAGCTGAACATAACCTGATTTTGCACACACTTCAAAACTGCGAAAGCGCGTTCACCTTAATCTACCTTCGTGCGCGCAACACAATCATCGTAATATTGTATTCCGTAATATTTACTGTGATTGTGGGCCACACGGCGCGCCGTTTTCGGATAATTAATAATATTGTCGAAACCGATCATCAAAGAAACCGCAGAAGTGGTCGCCTATGGGGGTTTGGGCTGAATTCGCCGCCGCATGATTAATACGCGATTCAATGCGATTTTTTTCTTCTCTGACTCATTGCGGCTCACTGCTGATCGACAATAAGACATTAAATTCTGCGGTTAGCCTCACGTGCTCGAGTTTTCGAAACACGAAATACGTCGGTTACGCTTGCGCGCATAAATCACGTTTATTTTTATTGTAAACCCCGAAATATGATTAACGTTCCGCAAAAAAGAAACGTCGGATTTAATTGATTTAGAAGGATACATATTTCACGTTAGGACAGGATATGCCAGATAATTTAGGTTAGAAAAGGTTACTTCACTTATTATTGAGTGCTTTATTATACTTTACAAAAACTAATAATTTAGTTTTTTATGAACCATTATAATAGCTAGTTCAGGTTTGATTATTTATTACAAAATATCCCTAAAGATTAGAAATAATTATATTTATTAGTCGAATTATCGACATTATGACATTAAATTTTGAGGTTAACCACAGGTGCTTTTTGCGAGACGAATTGCATCAGGTACGCTTGCTACTATAAATCAGGTTTATTTTTATTACATACCCTGAAATATGATTAACGTTTTGCAGAAACGTCAGATTTAATTGATTTAAAAAGTCCCATAATTTAGGATAAGCTATGTCAGGAAATTTAGGTTAGAAAAGATTACATCATATATTATCGAGTGCTTCATAATGTTTATTAGTAATTTTACTTCAACAACAAATATTTCATTTTTAGAGTTTAGGAATTAAGGTATTTTTATAAGCTGTGTTAGTTTTTAAAGACAATATGGAACTCTTAAAAAGTCTTATTACAAAATATTTTTTACAAATAAATGGTGTAAGGTTATGTTGGACTCATTGTGGTTGGCGGATGATCAACTGTATGACAACAAATTTGAGGTTAACCTCATGAATTTAATTTTTGACACAGTATACATCAGTTACGTTGTACATGAGTCACGTTTATTTTTATTACAAATTCCAACAGTTTGGTTAACATTCCAAATAGACTGTTATATTATTATATTATTATAAATTATTATTATATAATATCTAATATTATTGTACATTTTAAAATATTGTAGAAAGTTTATTGAAACTATTTGCTTCTACGGAACGTTAGAAGACATTGCAATACTGTAATTCCTTTGAAATAGAAAATTGAAACAATTTTAAAATTGTTCAAGCAAGGTTATGTTTGGGACGTATGCGAGAGATGTCCAGATTGCAATATATGTTATATGAGATTGCATTCCGTGTGCGGCGCGACATGTTTTGCGGCCCGTATTTATATTCAGTGTTATTGCACGTGAAATTTTTGCAATCGCAGCACAACAAAGTCACCGCTACGCTGGCTGTGCGCGGCGCAGAGACGCAATAATCCCGCTTACGACGTACTTATTTATAATTGTACTTTATGCGCACATGCGGAGTGAAACTTTTCGATTTTCTCACACACGGGGGCACGCCGGAGCACATCAAAAAGGGAATAACTTATGACGGGCTTGCGCACGTTGCCAGCTGCCGGGTGCAAATACGTTATCGCAAATTTTTGCGCAAATGCGGTAATAGCAAAAGATAACAACCTGTGCAGCATGCACCGCCCCACGCTCGCGCAAACATCGCGGAAGAGAAAGAGAGAGTGCGCGAGAATGTGCGGACCAAAATAGCGCAATGTTATTTTAAACTTTATTATTACTTCATATCCGCAAACGAAAACCACGCAATGCAAAAGGTAAATTGCAGGCTGACGGTCACGCCGCGATGGAGGAAGTTGCGAGTCACATGCGTGTTTTTATCGCTTGATTATAGACCGAAAAGTAAAGTAACGATTTAATGATACGCGTGTAAGTACTGGCCGCGCTGGCGGCGAACACAGGGCGGCGAGAAAATGCGCAAACAGGAAAACAGCGATATGGAAATGCAGCGATTTGTCGCGCGTAATGCGCATGTAATTCCACTTCGGCAGCGCTTTGATCTTGCGCGAGGTTCGCCCCCGCGCCAGTGTCAATACGAGTTGTTGGTGCGCGTTCTTATTGAGTCTCGGCGTGTATTAATTTCGAAACGTAAATACGCATGTAACAATTTTCTGGCTTACGAGAATCAATAACCCACGACACATGCAACAATCTAACGAGCAATAGTGCGCAGTAAATGCGTCGTCGCGCGTGTGATATGCGCATATCCAAGTGAAAGGCCTCCCATCTTGTTGTGTCGACCTGTCGACGGCCTAAGCAGACCTCCGCAAGAAGTCGTAAGATGAAACGCGCTGACACTCGCAACAATGCGTTATTGCGTCGATAAATGTTGATATTGTGTTTGCTCTGAGTGGAAAAAAGGTGTGTTCTGTTTGTTATTGACAGTTCACGTAGGTGTACAATAAGTGTGCGTTATTTATAGGCAGCCCAGAATGCAACAAAATGGAGGTTAATGTAGCGTTGATTAGGTTTGGATCAAGGTTATGTGCGTAATTTACTTGCAGATTTACTTGAAGAGATAATTTACTTGTAAATGTACTATTTTAAAGCGGATCTATTTAATTTTCCTCATTAAGTAATGTTGGTTTCTCTAGGTAACTGCAGTAGTTTGCTTGTACATCATTAAATAATAATCTGTGTAAATATATAATTTAGAGAACATGTTTACAATTTTGATTTATTTAATATAATTTAAACTAGCAATATGACGATATATTACGTCATATTATTAGGTACGATACATAACCTCATTTTATGATGTCACGAACTTTGGTTATTGCTTTATTATGTCTTTGAAATTTACTTCATTGGTGATGTAGGGCATAAAATACAGAATCCATATTTTAGATTATTCCATAAGTTTTTGTAGTCTACCAAAACACAAAGAAATGAAATTGGACATTTTGATTGATTTCCAATAGATGGCAACATTAGGAATATTTTGGATAGTGATAACTAATGAATCACTTTAGAAGCTTCATTTGTTATAGTCATGTAGAAACGTTATTGTATATTTCATGATAGTCAAGCAAGTTTGAAAAAGCTATTATTATGTATTTTGAAAAATTTTCTTTGGAACTGTGAAACTATTTATAATTACAGTTTTTATTATTACAAAGTCGATAATTGTCATAAGAAGCTTGAGGAACGGTAATTCTTATTAAAGTAGGGTTCCGTGTTTTTTAGCTGCGAATATAGGCATATAGGCATATATAGACATATAAGTTCTCTTATGTACTGACTTAAAAACTGTATATTTTATGTAATTTGACCTATGATCAAAATCAATTTCTGAATTCGGTCGGTTGGAACCAAACGCGGTCATAAGTAGACGACTATTCCTCTATTCCTAGAAGTTCATGTACCTGTTACTGAATGCGGAAAAATCACCACGCTAGCTTCACAGCAAAGAATTCATTGCTGTAAACATAATTATATTAGAATACACTATGCGTAAATTTAAAAGTTAGGTCAATAAGTTATATTATATTAGGTTTGGTATACTTAGCTAAGCTTGTGTTTAGGTTAAGTGTCTAGTAGCATTTGGGAAACTGAGAATTAAAAGGAAATAGGCACTTCAACAGTATTTAGATCAAGGAGTAGGAAGTTCTATTGTGGTAATCAATTGACGTCTCTTTCTCCCTCTTCCTCTTGTCGTTAGGACACTATCTTGTTCATCTCCTAGTACTACACATCTTGTTACTCTTGAGATTTCTACGTTCATTAGACAGTTGACATGATTTTGATAATCCTATGTTTAACATTAATGTTTTATTAATAGTTTATTACGTAACGAAGTGATATTTATCGCACCAAGAAGAACTAGTCACACGAGACCAGAGGCCGAGTTGTGGATGCCTTCTAAGTGTGAAAAACTTATCAATGTGTTTACGTACGCTATTTTTCTCACGACGATATGCGAAAATGCATTTTACTTGCTTGGTGACGGATATTTTTATCATAATCAAAAACAACTGATTGACTTGCAGTATATAGGACACTTTGCACGAACGATACGATCGAAATCCTATATAATGACAAGTGTTGCTATGAATCTCGTAGCGTAACTGTCGAACGATATTGTTAGGTTCCCGTGCATGTAAAGTTGCACGTTATGACTACTTTTGCATGTGGTCATGGGAGAATTATATATTAATATACTTGCAAAATGCGTCAATAAATATTGATTTTTATTCATTTTTAATGAATTATAATTTTTTTTAGAAAAAGAGATATTAATTCAAAATAATCTTAGTCTTCCTCGTATTTTGATCAAATTACGTTCTCGAAATCTAGGTCGATCTGTTGATTTCCCAATGCATAAAACCTGCACACTTGTTGCGGAAGGTAGAGAGATTAACTGTACGCGGAACTAGTAGACGCCCACACATCTCTTGCTCTCGCTTCCTCCATGCTCGCACCTCTCGGCCTGCATTATGCACACGCTTAAATCTCAATGCAGCCCGTGTTCACGGTTGTGCACTTTGCACACCGCGGATCGCGAAATGCGATCGGATTACGTACGTACGCAGTGCACCGTTGCACTTCACACGTACGTGTTGGTGCCGGTTGGAGGAGCAGTAGCAGGGCACCATCATTAGCCTGCGCTCAAACTTACGTCTTTCGCCGTTCTTCGCGTCTAACGACTTTGTCACAAATTTTAACTCCCAACAATTTACACTAATCCCAAACGTCACATGCAGTCGCCGTCATGAACACGAAATACGCCAGCTATGTTTTAATCATTGCAATCGCGACCTCGCGTCGATTGCCAATATAGTTGGTTATCAATCAAGGAAATGATAGCGCCAGCGTGTTCACCTGGTCGAGCGGCGCCGATCAATTACATACCTCGAGCGTGACACACTCGCCAGGATATTGAACCCTGCACTCTCTATTTGCCAGCTAATTAAATGGGATTTCTTCACGTTACGCTCGCCATGGTGTCGAGCGTGGATGTGTGTACCGAAGACAAACAGTTTTTATGGGATGGCTGTTATGTGAATATTAATGACTATGCGTTCACGCATCGGTACTAATTGCCCGCGAAGACAGGTCACACACCCAGACACAGGAGACGACGGAGCTTTGCGTTGTAATTGCTTATTGCTCGTTTTCTGCGAGTTCTAATTGGGTTGGGCGTCGTTGCAGCGCATTAGAAAGTTTGTGTCAAATGTGAGAATAGGTTTTTTTTCATAAGTTTACCACAGCCGGAAGGAATTGGTGAAAGTTGCGGATGCGAATTGCAACTTTGGATCGAGTTGTGCGGGAAGTTTTTAGGGAATCTCATGGGGAATTTACATCCAATTGACTGAAACGAGCGGTATCGAGATCTCAGATCAAAGTTTGCCTCTCAAGGCTGATAGAAAAAAAAGGGGCAAAGTTTATATCGGTATTATATCCCTGGACATATCTCGAGAAATTGTATTGAACTAGGATTTAATTGAAAATACATTTTTTTACAGCAGCTAGTGTAATTATGTTACTACAGTGGCGCTGTAGGCAAGTGGTGGGGAGATGCGCTCCAAATTTGAATATGAAATAAACTGCAAATTTATGTGAATAATTTTTTATTTATTTGAATTAAGGAAAGTTTTATCTCATTAAAAGTTTGTCGAAATATTGCTATTTTTAACGCTTAATATTATATTCAATGCTGATAATATCTTGTTATAAGTTATATTAACTTTGTATATTTTATTTTATATACAACCTAATTTTATACAAAGTCCGGTATATTTCAGTTAACAAGGCAACACGAATAATTTTAATTTTTTGAATATATTGACTGGAAAAACTACAACGAATGTATTAAAATTCACATGAATAATTTTGTAGTTACTTAAATAAAGGAAAGTTTTATCTCCCAAGAAACTAGGTCAAAACCTTGTTATTTTTTACAAGTTTTACAAAATACTACAATTTAAATAATTAGAATATACATAACCTTAAGCAAACACTTAGTATACTATTCCATGGTTATAACAATAGTTATAAGTTATAATAACGTGGCATAATTTATTTTATATGCCATCAAAGTTGTGTTGAAGCTTTATCGCATATATACTAAACAATTAAACATGTCTAACCTTATAATTCTCCATTGTTACAGGTAATATTTGGCGACATTGAACAATTGGCAATCGGCGTTTAAGTGGCTCATTATGCTGGCGCCAGGTTGTAAGTTTCATTATTAGCACCGTGTGTGCGCAATATTTATTTAGCAGCCGCGGGATTAGGCTGACCTTGACTATGAAACGCAATTTCAAGAGCGCGCGGCGATAAGAGATTTCCTGAGTCGACAAGTTGCTAATTCAATTGCCACTACTGTGCGCGAGACGCGAGACGCACAGAGGCGTATTAGATACATCAATCGACGAGTGCGCGCGCGTGGCACGTTGATTGAATCATTTGAAGCCTGCTCGCATCCGTATGAACGGAGGTGGTGTTGGCGTTAAATTATACAGAAGATGCAAGTAGCATGCTAGGCGTAATGGCATAATGATGGGGACCGGGTGTAAATGATCACTTCATTCAAAATCGTTTTATTTTTTGTTCTTAAGAGAACCATAAAGTTTCATTTTTGTAACGTTTGGTAGGGGAGAGCGGGCTAGAAGTTCCGTTTTTGAATTATTGATACATCTTGTTAGCAAAAGTTGGCCTAAACATTAGTATTGCAATTAGTTATTACAATTGACTTATTGGTATAAATATGATAGCTAGACAGTTTTTTGAGGTTTTTTTTATAATCACCTAATACACGAAACTGAAAAGTAACAACATACGCCTACATGGGGCAAGTTGCTATAAGATCTGTAAGAAATAGAGTTTGAGGTAATGCACCTGGCTCATTTGTGAAACTTTTTTCTATATTTATTAGATACCAGTTTTATATCATATGAATGAACTCGAATATAAACCTGCTTGATGCGCAGTTTGACTTTGAAGTTAGATTTTTAAGTTTGAATATTAGCTTTGAAGTTTATTAATAACGTGCAAACGCACCTCAACCTTCTACTATTGATAAATTATATCAATGCATTGATCTCAATTTTGTTAGTTTTTTAAATTTGTAATATACAAAAGATAGAGATTCCTTATGGAAACACAATTGCAATGAGATTGAAAGGCCCTATCTCTAATCCCTGACTTTCTATAAAACAATTACTATTTACTCCTACCACCACACCACCTCCTTTTAAACGTTTTATCAAAATTTCATGATAGGAACATTTTAAGTTGGAAAATTGGATAATTATTTTGCCAATATTTTTTCTTCCATGAGTCTTACGGCCGTCAAAGGCGGTCAAATAAGCAAACATTCAAACATTTATAGATATATATATATATATATAGTGATA
>JAODGA020046282.1:0-11839 GCA_027574885.2 Drusilla canaliculata | reverse complement strand
GGCGGGAATTTTTATGGCGTTGGTGCGCGACACCATCGGCAATATGGCGGGCGTGCCATTCCGCGCATACCTGGCCATCGCCATCGGGGGCTCGAAGCGCCGAAGAAGAAAAAAGCGTGCGCGCGAGCGCCAAGGCCTTCGAGACATCTGCAAAATTGTTTTGTCTTCTCTCCGGACCAGCGCGCGCAGCAGTTTACTACCGGTCTGGTAGCAACAGCCAGCTTTGGCTGCGCCTGATTATGGCCAAGCAGCTTAACTAAAGGCGCAGACATTAATGTGAAACTGTTACAAAATGCGTTTTTATCCGCGCGCGCAAAAAAAGTTTTGGTGCCCTTTTTGAACCGACCAGCGGGCACAAAAGAAGACATTAGAAGTCGAACTGTGGTAGCCTCATGGAATACTAAAGAGTTGGTTTTGAAGGTGGCCACAATGAAGTCAAGAAATAAAGAACAAGAATTTTTAGCAAAGATAAAGTTTTTTTTCGGTTGAATGTTCGTCTTCAGCTGGATTTTTCTTCTTCTAGTGTGGCTATAATGTTTGTTTTACTTGACTGTATTTAAAAGTAGTCATTACCCCCTACATTACATGCACGGAAACAGTTACGTTGTGATTTTATAACATCACTGGTGACATTATGATGTTATAACTATTCGAGTTACGTTATGATTTCATAACATTACGAGTGATTTTATTATTTTATAACATCACATGTAACGTATCCTAAGTAAAGGCGCAGACACTGATACGAATCTGTTATAAAATGCGTTTTTATCAGCGCACGAAAAACAGTTTTGTGTCCTTTTTGAACCGAAAAGTGGACGCAGAAGTAGACATTAGAAGTTGTGGCAACAGCGTGGAGTTTTGAAGATGGCAACAATGGAGCTTAGAAAGAAAGGAAGGACAAGAAAAATTTTCGTAATGATAAAGTTCCCTTTCGGATGAATGTTCTTCTTCAGCCGGATTGCTCTTCTTCTAGTGGTTCTTACAGAATGCTGACTACACTATTATAACTTGCAATGCGCAATTCATGCATTTGCATATTTATTTCCTCGGAGGTTTCCACTCGCGGTGGCTTGCAGCGCGAGCAACAGTCGCTGCAGTATTTCCACGCCAGGCAACACTTTATCATAAAACTTTTTTAATTACCGCGTTATAAATGGACGCCGGCTGCCGGCTAGAGGTGGAGGCGCGCAACACGGTTTTGTTTTATTTCGCTGGCGTGTGTATGATGCGCAATGAATGAATATGCATGCAATCGCTGTACTGCACCACGGGCTGCGAATTCCTTACGTAGTATATGAAGAAGAGTGCATCGCGCGCGAGTGTGGCAGGTATTTGTATAAATATTCATAAGCGTTTCTGACGAGCACCTTCTTCGAGTGGATCATTTCGCGACGTGACAGGCGCGCAGCCGCGGCGCCCACTGTATCATTAATTACGTGCCCATTTGAAGTGTTTTTAAATACTTTGCAACCAATTACATTGTTTTGCTCTATTTTTGTGACGGGAAGGGGAGGGGTGTAGCATGTAATGTTGTGAATGTCGCCTACGAATATCTTTATAATTTGTAATTTCTTTTGTTTTTATAGTGGTATCAGTGCAACATATCGAAAATGCCGCAAGAACTGCAGGAGAAATTCGTCCAACTTGAGACCGACAATGATACGCTGGTTTTCCTGGAGCAGAGCGAGGACAAGTCGGATTGGATCTTTACGCAGATCTGGCATTCCTTGGCTAAGGCTGTTTTGAGTTGGTTTATGACACAAACTTCTATTAATGGGTGAGTTTTTTTTAAATTAATATTTCACGAATTTATTAATATAACCAATAACTATTGGAATATTCCGCTCATGTGCAACTCGTGGCTTTGTGCAATCTCTGGCAAATTAGCTAAAGGTGTAAGAATTCGTGACATGATGTGTAACAATGTAGAAATAATTTTTGCATTGCTTTAAGCTGAATATTGTTTCTTCTTTTTTGTATTGTTTTATGACTAACTGACTAAATAACTGTGCAGACGCGACGCGACTCAGATCAGTTAGGTGTGGCGTGAATTAGAAAAATTAGAACCACGTGATATAGAATAACGTATACATAATAACCATAATGGTACGTTATGATTTCATAACACCACTAGTGATGTTGTTTCATAACATTACTAGTGACGTTATGATATCGATTGCCTTCTCCGTGCAAGGTGAGCTATCTTCTATAAGTTTTGCTTTGCTCACGCGCAGTACATGTGTGAATTTAGATACATTCCACTTAGCGCTCACAACCCTCAATCAGCTGTTCGTAGTCACGTGTGAAGCTCGTTACATGGTATACTATAAGAGCGTATGTAAAGTGATCTATATCTTAAAGTCTATTAGCTCTGATATGTGTTATATATTCATTCATTTAACGTCACACTCTAAAAAAAACATATCTAAGAAACAAGCAGAAATGAATTTTTCTATACCTGACTTTATGATCATTATCATTTTAAATTCATTGTATTTAACTTAAAAGCTGATGTTTTACAATAAAGCGTTTATGCATCAAGGAATTAATTAAGATTTAGATCGTTTTTCAAAATTCAATAAGTATTATTTGTTTGTAAGGGGTTAACATCCTATCTCGTAATTCCTTGCATCGAATAAATCTTACACCTTTAATTTTTACTTCACGCTGGCCGTTGATTTTTTTTTTTGTTGTTGTGTTATTCCGTGTGTCGATTTGCGTCTCGTTGTCTTCTTTCCGCGCTGTTTGTAATTTACCGACCGATGGCAGAACAAAACGACGCATCGAGCGCGTCTCTCTGCCGAGCGCTGCTCTCCTGCGCACTGGCATGGGATGCTGCCGGTGTCGCCGCCGCTTCTTTCATGTGTCGTTCGCGCTGTCACTCGGATGCGAGCATAACTAATTATATAATTACGTTTTTCGTGCGGCTGCTGCTGCTGCTGCAGGAGCGCTCCTGCTCCTGCTGGTGCTGCTGTTGCGACGATCTCGCGCTCGCCGCGCCGCCGCGTCATTAGGACACGCCGATTGCGATGGGTCTGCTGCTAGGCCTTCCATATAAAAACTTATTATGCGATAATTATTATTAGTGCGCGAGCCGAGAATGAGCAGCGTCGCCGCCACCACACCGCCGGTCACGGAGACGGCTCGCGCGCGCTGCGCTGTGCTGTGCATCAGGAAGCTGTAATTATGAAAAATTACGTTTAATAACTGCCAGCGCATCAACCGGCCGGCCAACTTTCATTCAGGCGTTATTGTGACTTGCGTCGCTTATTATATTATTATTCATACATACGCACGTATTAAATTATAAAAAAAACGTAATTATTATTAGGAGAAATTCCGTCGCATCACTACCTCATTATCATTAATCGATTCTCGAAGAATTTGAGTGGCTATACAATGGCTACTGTTTGATGTTGTTGCTTTGTTTTATTTTTATAAAATGCGGTTTATATACCTTGTGTAGTCTTTTTTCAAAATATTTGTGTTTCTTTTTTCAATGTTTGAATATGCTAGATCTTTCATTAAGTTACTACAAATTCAACAAAGAAAGAATGATAAAATTTAGGTTAGTAGTTTTTGAGTTATAAATGTTGTAACATACACTATTTTTTATTATCTTATTTTTCTAATTTATAATTATTATTAGGTGAAATGTCTCTGTATGTATTAGCTCATTATCAGTAATCGATTCTTGAAGAATCTGAGAGTGGCTTCAATTTGTACTGTTTGCTACTGTTTCGTTTATTGCTAGAGTTATAGTTAGTAGTCGATGTAATTATGCTTGATTTGTTTTCGTTGTTTGCTGGCGATTAAGACACTCTGTGATGAGGATCAATTTGCGGTGGCTGGCGGTGCGTAAAAGGATAACATAATCATGGGATAATCGCCTGTTTCTTCGATTTGGGAAGCGTTGTCTTCGGCTTTTCCTTCTGTTTTGTTGCTAAGAGGTTCGACCGCAAATATTGTTGCTTTTTTTCTTTACTGCTCTCGTCTTGCTTTTTTTGCGTCGTCGCCGTGTTGCGTTTGCCGCGAGTTATTTGGTTCTGCGGCTTGTGTGTGCGCGCGCGCGATGCTTGGTGATGATGTGGTAGTTCTCGCGTCCGGTCTAGGATTGAATCTCGGCGATCTCTATCATCTTCACGTCATAAATCACGCGGCGTAATTGCGCCCAGTGCCATTCATTCAATAATCCAGCGTGTGGACTGAGAGAGTCCGGGCCTCTGCCTTCATTCATGCTTCTTTACAAACTTTGCTAACATACACGTTGCTTTAGTTGTTTTTCTAGTTATTTACTTGTAAATTATTAATAACTTTATTATTCTATTTCCGGAATAATTATTGTCTATTTTTTTAAATTTTATCAAAAAGTAAACTTTGTACATTCTGTATATTGATATGTAGTGCTATTGTAGAATATAATTGATTAATGCAAAAGCCATGGGACTTATAGAACTATAGAAGAAGAATTATTATCCATTTATATTCATAATTTATTTGTGTGTTCAGAAGGGGAACATGGGGAACATATGCCACACGATTGTTGTATGCTTGACATGTAGAGTGATTTGCAATTTGATTGTTGTAGTTTGTGCAAATTATCATATGTTACAAAGGTATTAGAATAACTTATTTCAAATATAATTATGCAATATCTAAATAGCAGAGGTGTTCATTAAATTAGCAGGAAACAATCTGATAGTTTTGACTATAGATAACCAGTGTAACATGTGATGTTTTATTATTTACAAAAATTTAATTATTTTTTACGCTTCTCATATATTACATTCAAAATTTTAATGGAAACTATGCTGAAGAATATTTAGAAGAGATTTGTGGTTTTCAATTTTTAAATATATTTAATTAATTATTTATTTAACACGAAAAGTGTTTTTTTGTTATTTTGTCAACTGTAGCACATCCAAAGCGTAGCAGCGCTCGAGCACGCTTATCTCTGAACATAAAATGCAAAAACGTTTACAATTCTCAATATTTTCTAAATCAGATTTCACTGTCGTATTTGCTATCGCAAATGACTCTATTAAACAAGATATCGCCTATTTATAGCGTACTAGTATGACATAGAAATCACATATGGGTACGACTTAAGACACGGAAAAATTTTATTTAGAGGTAAACATAACCCAACATTTAATAAAGTTAATTCGGTTTTCTTTCGACAAAACGATTGTGTAAATTTTACTGAATTTATATTTATTACGGAAAATAATGTTATCAATAATTTACTTTCAAGACTAACTACCAAACATTTGCTGAAAGTTATAAAGAAATTGTAATAAATTTATTCCATGACAAGATTTGTAACGCTGCTTGTTTATGGTAGACAACAATACGTAAAGCAACTTGGTTGACTCCGATGTATACCAAGTTGCCGTCTTATGAGCTGTTGTCGCCGTAGTTCGTTCAAAATTCAATAGGTACGACTTAGGCACTTAGGTCACTTTACCATAATCTTAGTTATAGGAAAATTATTGATTTAAACAAGATTATAGCATTTAGATAAATGCGTACCGACATAACTTTGAACAGGTTTAGTTTAGGCTGAATAATCGGAATTTCAATGTTGGACGTTCCACCAATATATGTATACCTATATATAATTGGAATTGGAAATGAGTTTCGAGCGCACGCAGCAACCGTCTTCAAAACGCGTCTTTTGTCCTGTTAGTTATTGTTGGTCGCGCGGTGATTAATAGCTGGAATTAATTCGGGGCCCTGAATTCGCGTCGTTGTATTTTTCGACTTTAGCGGGCCTATTGTCGGGCGACTCATTATACCGCCGCCACGCCGACCGGTTGCCATTTGCGTTGTTTAGCCGTTTGGCCAAAAACGGCACTAAATCTCATCCGAGGACGACAAAGTACAAAATAACTTTAACCCTAAAGCACAAAAATATTTCAAAACGAAGATGCTAGCCTAATCTAAATAAGAAATACATTCCGAAAATGTATCTATTAAAATATGCATATTCTTGATCGTTTGATAATTTTGATTAGATCGACAATATGCGCATTAATTTTTAACGTATAATGTACGCGTTTTTCTCACTTTGGCCAAGTCGCTGGGGAGTTGTTTACCTCTCATGTTGATACTGATGAAAGCGAGATGCGCACAGTGTATCGGATGAGACGAGAGGAAAAAATGTAATTACCGCGTACGATAATTTCCCTGTGCTTCAATTACCTCGTCGCTGCGCGCTGCACGCCAGAATTAAAGAAGAGTTAATTAATAATAAACTCGGTTATAATGATATGTCAGGTTTGATGCTACTGTGCTGCGGCCGGTGCGCGCTCGAGAAAAGTACAGAGTCACAAAATTTCATTAACGTGCGTCGTTGGATGGGCACATGCTTGGGCTTTGGCTGTGTATGTGTGGCTGTGTGTGTGTGCCGCAAGTGCGAGAAGATCTTCAGAGCTACCGGGTGACCGTCATCATTATCGAGAAGTTAATTTAGTTTTTATTCAATGCGCATCATCAGCGGTAGCCTCACGGTGTTGTGCCCTGCCACAACAATGGGTTTGAGGGTAATTTCCATGGAATTTTCGAATTTCTTACGCTTGTATTACTGTATTAATCAACTTTTTTTTAATTAAGTTTCCACTAAAATCGGGAACGCTTAAATATTAATTTTAAAGGTTTAATTAATTTAATTTTTTTCATTAATTTTTTACAGTAAAATGATATAACATAAATGACCATACTTTATTATATTTATGTACTATTAAAATTTGCAAATGTGGGAAAATTACAGGAATTATTACAGTGGAACCTGGCATAACGAGCATAATTTGTTTTGGAGTTTTACTCGTAATGTAAAACACTTAAACTAATTTTACCCAATAAATTGATGTAAAGTGTGATATTACGTTCTATACCGAAAAAAAAAACTCTAAATTTAAAGTTTACCAAAATACACTTAAAATGGTACGTGTATAATTTAATCAAAGAAAATATATATATATAGGTAAGCTTTTCTCTAGTCGTACAAGTGCCTAAGTCGTACCACTTGAATTTTGAACAAACTACAGCAACAACAGCACATAAGACGGCAACCTGATATACATTATAGCCAACTAAGTTGCTTTATGTATTGTTGTCTACAGTAAACAAGCATCGTTACAATTCCTGTCATGAAATAAGTTTATTTCAATTTCTATATAATTTTCTACGTATGTTTGGTAGTTAATCTTGCATGTAAAATGTAAATTATTGATAAAGTTATGTTCCTTAATAAATATAAATGCTGTAAAATTTACATAAACGTTTTGTCAAAACGAAATCGAATTAACTTTATTCAATGTTGGGTTATGTTTACTTTTAAATTAAATTTTGCCGTGTCTTAAGTCGTACCCATATGTGATTTCTAAGTTATACTGGTAAGTTATGGATAGACGATATCTTGTTTAATAGAGTTATGGCATATACGATGGAGAATTCAAATTTTAAAAATATTAAGAATTGCAAGAAATTATGATCAGAGGTAAAAATTTACAAAAAAAAAAAAAATTTTTTTGTGGTATTGTTGCTCAATTGAATTTAAAATTTGATAGATACAACTTAGGCTATTAGTGGTACGACTTAAGAAACTGGTCGTTAAAGTCGTTCCGATGTCACTTTTTAAAGATTTAGGTTTTTCTTCGTGAAGCATATAGATTTTCTAATTTTATTATAAATAACAACAAAATTAACATAAGTTTTGAATAAAATATTCAGTTTTTGTTTTTTTTGTTAAATTCTAATTATTACACAATTTTGTTCTTAGAGGGTACGACTTAAGCAACCTTACCTCAATTTATTAATAATTGTGATTTGTCGTTGTTTTTTAGTAACATGCCTAATTTTTTTACCTGAAAGCTGTGTAAACAATTGTTTTTGCCAAGAATTTAAAACTGGTCAAAAATGTGACACTACATATCATTAAATTTACCGCTATTACCCGCTTTTACCCATTGCGACTGTCTTATTAGGGTGATGCTTCTCAATATACGAAGATAGTTGTGCGAAGAGTTCCATCGCAGAATTCTGGATTCTTCCCTTATCTACGTCACTTGTTATGCGAAAAATTGCTCGTTAAGCGAGTTAATTTTTAACATTTTATATTGCTTGTTAGCGAATTACAACACTTGTTTTTGTTGTATTTCAACCATATTGAAAAAGAAGCTGGTAATGAGTAAAATCTATGAATAGGCATTCATTCATAAAACTACCGAAGGTACGCATGCGCGGTAGCGCTGTCGACGAATCGTCGAAATCACATCGTCCTCTTCTGCTTTTCTACGCGCTTTATGCATGTACGTATGTATGTACGATTTTACGTATGCTTTTCTTCGTCTCCGTCTTTGGCCACGCTCATCGGGCATATGTTTGTAATTATAATTATAACTCATGCCACACGGTAATGCGCTTATGATTGCACGTTAAAAAGCGTACAAAACACGTCTTCCTGCTTTTTTAAATTGTCATTCTTTAATAATTTTATAATGACGCGCAGCGGCGAGTCGCTCCGAGGAATGCCAAAATGACGAAGACGACGACGACACGAGTTTAATTTCACTCGTTTGCCGAATCAATTGCCCACAGCCTTTACCAGCGAGCAAGCCAAGCAAGCGCACAAGGTGTAGATGTTAATTATGCACAGACGGGAGGTAAAAATATGCTAAGTGCAATTAATCGCCGTTAACTTTGGTGTGGGTACTTCGCGAAGACGTGCGAAATTTGCATGAAATACGACTTAATAAATACGCGTGTGTATATGTTGTACGCATATTGTAATCGCGAATTGCGGGGTCGTAAAATTTACCTGCGGCTAATTACTGCGTAATTAAATGTTATAAATATATTTCTTACACATGCACACGCATGTGTATATGTGTATATATGCTACGAACGTGCGAAAAGAAGCATATGCTATTTTTTGTGAAATACGACATACATTGTCATAAAATGCAACATAGTTGCATACAGGTTGTTTTAATCTTGAAAAGGAAATTTTGTTCTTTAATTATTAAACACTTTGATAAAGTTTATCGACGTTTTAAAATGTTTGCATTGATAATATTAAAGTTTCGCGTATAGATGGCACTAGTTTCGACGTTGATTTGACATATGTTGTATGTCATTTGAGTGGCATGCGGACAGGATGATGACTGCGCGCATATTCTGCGACTGCTTGCTGGCTTTCAACTCGCATTAAATTATTATCAATGCGTGTGCTGGACCGTTGCGATGCTGCTATGCGGCGTGTGTTATTTTAATATCGCGAAAGAAATTGCACCAACCCGGCTCGACGCATGCGCGCAAATCAAAAATGAGAGTACAACAGTACAAAAAAGATTGTGCTACTGTATACTCTACAATGTGTTTTACTCATTGAAATTATTTTGTAAATTGTCTAAGAACACACTGTATATATTTGTAATTTTATATGATTTCATGAACTTTAGCATGATACAGTTTTGTATATTTAGTTTTTGTTTGCTTTAGTTAGATTTTTTTTCTAGCTCTGATATGGTCTTCTCTGTTTTGCATTAGTTTTCTTTAGATTGCATTGTTTTGTTATAGATTGCATTTGTTTATTTTAGTTTGCTTCAGATTGCATCATTTTACTTTAGAGTGCATTAGTTTGCATTGCTTTAGTTTGCGTTACATTGCTTTTGTTTGTATTTGTTAGATTTTGTTTAGTTAGATTAGCTAACCTAATCTGATATTGAATTGATTACATTAAATTTACCAAGGCCAACCTTGTTTAGATATTACTTTATGTAAAATATAGTATTTTACAAGGTATTTTATTTTAACATGGACGCACTGTAAGTATCTTTGGTAGGATCTGATGGAAGACATAATGATGATACAATTTTTCAAATTATGTCTCCGCTCTGTGGTTGAGCAGCGCTGGATCGGCAAAATGAATAAAAATGAAACGTGATGAAAAAGTTTCATTCACGTAATCAAGGCTGGGTAGCCGCTTCAAAATTCCTCATATTGTTGTAGTTATTATTTAATCTTCTTCATTTTTTCCTGTCGACTAATTTGCTCCTTTTTTTGTTAGTTTCATTCAGTTTTGAACACGTGTTTGTACAAAGAAGCGTAAAAACAGACATTCCAAGATAATTTGGCTACTTTTTAATAAATATTCCGGTTAGAAATGTTCACGTAATTTTAAAGGTCATTGAATCCTGTTGTGATTTACTCACTTTTTATTTTCCGTTTTAGTTTCACATTCACGTTAAGACAAAACAGGCAATATTCTATTTATACACGTTGTATGTAATTTAATACAATTATAAAATCATTGAAACGTTGCCTAAGCGGTTTTTTTGTCGGTTCTTGCGTCTTTTGTCTCGTTAATATTTATTAACGTTACCGTTTTAATATTACTCGGATATAATAAAAGGTCTATGGCTTGATCTTGTACATCTTTTTACCACTTATTAAGCTGTAGAGAGTAAAAAAGACATTAAAATATTGTTGAAGATTTCCGGTATTTGTATCGTTTTTGTTCGACTAGAAAAATTAATATTTATTACTCGAAATAAAAAACATTTTAGCTTGAGAATTGTGAAGGACGTGGATAATTACACAAAACATAATTTGTGTAATTCGCGGGCATGTAATTGAGAATTGGTTCCAAATAAGGCTGAAATTCGAATTAATTGCAAATTAAAAACGATTTTTAGCATGCGTTTGTTTGTAATTGTGTGTGATTACGCAATGGCCGCCTGTTGGAATAGAGGCATT
The DNA here is from genome assembly GCA_027574885.2 of Drusilla canaliculata. NCBI lineage: Eukaryota > Metazoa > Arthropoda > Insecta > Coleoptera > Staphylinidae > Drusilla > Drusilla canaliculata. The sequence continues at coordinate 1,075 of JAODGA020046282.1, read as the reverse complement.
CTTTTAAACGCTCCAGATAACAGCAAATGATGTACGCGCGCATGTTTTGTTCATAACTATAAATTAATTTCAGATTTCTAATCGAAAAGCGTTTCCTGCAGCGTTCAGCTACCTGCGTTACGCGCGTTGGCTATACGTGTGTACATACAGTGTGTTTGGTATGCGGTTGATATTGTGCATGATGACTTGTGAGTTGCGAATGGCATTTTAAACAGGAGCACAGGTGGTATAATTACAATGATTAGTTTACCATCAGCGCTAGATTCGTTCTTGTGTTTTTTTTGTTCTTTTATTCCACTTCTTAGGATGACTTTTTAGTTTGTGTAGCCTCGACATACAGTCTTTGACGTGTCGGAATTGTAGCCTCAGACATATGTTGGTCTGCGCACGTAATTTTGCTGCGACGCGGCGTTTTTTTTGTGTTCTGGGTTTCTTTCAGCGATAGCTGACGACAATTACGCTAAACTATAACAATGGCAGCGCAGCGCTACCGCGCATGCGCATAAAATGAAAGAAAAAAACAGCTGTATAGAATTGCATTGCAATGTAACTGCATTTAGATATACTTAAATTTTTATAGTTTTTTATTGTTGTTTTTATTTTGTTGTAATAGTATTGAGTAATGTCTAAATATCTATCTACAAATTGAATATTTTTATAAATATTTATAATTTGATGTTTCATTAAGTCGACTAATTTAGCAATTATTCTTCCTTGACGGTTATTAAGGGAAAGCAAAAGAAAATGTTTAAAAAGAAAGTTTAAAATCTATGAAAAGGTTTTTTTAAGGTTCTAACTTTGGTGAGGTTAGGTTAGGTTTGGCTAGGTTGCACTTACTTAATTTTGATATCTTTTAACTCGGTTTAAAAGTAGTCTAGTCTGATTTCCATAGGTTTTGTTTATTTCACTATATTTTACTTAGTATTGATTAAATTTGAATATTAATTGAGATTCGATATGTTATATATGAATATTTAACTTTAGTTTGGTTTGGTTAGGGTTGGTTTGGTAGTTTTCCTAATTCTAGTGAAGATATGTTAAGTTTGGTTAACTTTGACTATCTTTAGAAACTTAG
>JAODGA020046281.1:0-28258 GCA_027574885.2 Drusilla canaliculata | reverse complement strand
TGTGATAGTTTCCCGACAATAGAAAAAAACAAGAAAATCAAGGTGTTGTTTGATTGTTTTCACTTTTCATCATAAATTGACAGTGTATTTGCTAAATCTTCTACATAACTATATCTTGCAATATGCTATTATCAATGAAATAAACAGGACCCTTTTTACTGACATGTGTCATATCAATAATGACAATAACATACGAAGTAATTAAATTGATAAACATAAAAACCATGGAATAATTAATTGGAAAGAATCCACATGCAGTAAACATAAATTTCCTACTTGCATTGCAACCTAATATTAACAAATTATCAATTATTGTTTTCGTATAATTAGAACCAATGCCCATTAGTTGATAAACAGTACTCGCAGATTTGTTATATTCCTTAATAATATGCTCGCATTTTACAGCTATTAAAACACATGACGCCTGAAACGTTTGAAAATTATTTAAATGTACAATATAAGCAATATTTAAACATTACCAATCGAAAAGCCTGATTACAAACCAGAGAAATTAAAAAATAAGTTGAAAACTTATTTCTTGTATACCCTAATAGACTTTGAATAAAACCCAACAGATATTGTGCTGATACAATTATTTGCAATACCATATGTAATCCCAAATATTTATTTAATAATTCGCATCCTTCACGTTGTACCATAAATAGTTTGGTATAAAATGTTATTCTTTTTATTATATGAGTGATTGGGTTAAAATTAAAGCTGTTTGTAAATTCTTGATGGAAATTTTGCCGCCATTTTGAAAAGCTCCATTCTGTATACTTCAAAATACGCCATTGCATTTGAATAGTACCAAATGCTAATAATTGAGAAAATTGTTTAAAAAAATATCCAACAGGAAATCTATAACCCCAACCAAAATAACCAATTATTAAAGCGATAATGAAACATGCATTAAACAGAAATATTTTAATTTTTTCTTCTAATTTTAAATAATATTCTTCTTTTAAACTTATTTGTTTATATTGCTGCATCTTAATGTTTTTAAGGACAGAAATTATATGGTGAAACTGTTTTAAAATATGTGTTCGTATTAGAATATTTAAATTCAATATCAATTGCATGTAAGTTTGAAACAAGCCAATAATTAGCTCTCTATCAAGTCCACTTTCATGAAATGCAAAGCCAGCAAATGCAAAAATTGTCGCAGAGTAAATTAAACAAAAAATTAATCCATAATTTCTATTTTTGTTGCGTTCTTTTAAAGGAAATAATGGATAACATCCTAACACTTTATAAAATATTAGAGATTTTCCTAAAATTGAATACATCTTTCTTTTTTAGTCGATCTTGGCATAATGAAAATAACTTGACATTGTTTCTATCGATTTTGCATTTAAAAAGTTACTTAAATATAAAACAAATGTAGGAATAATGTAGATTTAATATGTTTATAATGTTACAATAAAAATATAACTAATGTGTTTTTTAAGTAAAATGACGAAACTTCACTTATTTAAAACACGTAAAAATGTAATTCTTTTTGTGACAAAATTTTGCAATTTCCCGCATGATTTGATGCTAAATTACAGATGCTGAATTTCCCAAAAAATAAATACATTTTTCAATATTTTCCGCATTATTCTCAGTTCCTACTTAGAAATTTTGAATCCCATTTGGAACAATAATACACAAAATTCCATTCTAAGAAACAATTTTTCCTATATTTTGTTTTCATTTTCCAACATGTCCAAAAGATTTTCATTAATGAGAATGTTGCCATGACCTTCTATTTGTTAATACTAATGTGTGTTCCAAATTTGGGTGAAAAAGGTCAAGCGGTGTAGATTTGTAAAAAAAAACATTTAACGGCAATTATACATAAAAAAGATTATTCGCTGAAACACGCCAAAAATCCAGTTGACTCAATTTCCGGTGTCGGCTATTATTTACCTGTAAATGTTTTCCCAATTTACAGATTCCTTTTTAAATTAAATTTATAATACATTCAAACCTTAACTAAAGATAACAACGTAGGGAAGAAATAAGAAACACAGTAACATGTATGTATTATTTTTAATTTTCGCAATTATACACAATTATAAACAAAATCATCACCCACAGCATTCACTCTCAAAATTTGCCTGCAAAACTCCTGCTGTACTACATTTCTAACATAAAAAAAACAAACCAGATTAAAGTTACGCATTCGCCATGTGCCCCAGAGCGTATTGTTTGCAATATTTAATGCACAGTTCTCCAAGTTTCGTTTTTTCTTTCATTAGATTTATTATAATGTAATGTACAGACAGATCTATTCATCATGGGGTTCGGTATAAATGCATGTTATAATCATAGTGGAATCTCTGTCGTTTTTAATCCAAATTGCTCTTCCTGATACAAATACTGTGTGTACATTTGAGTGTGCAATGGAAAAACCAAATTCAATTTTCAACAACAAAAACATACATTGTAAGAAACAAAAAACAGGAGCTATCAACCTCAGAGACGAGTTTAGTTATCAAAGAAAAAATAAATACGCACACTTTTTCCGCCAATGATTACTCAACTAAAAATTTAAAAAAAAATAACTATCGTTATATAATAACCTAATAAATATTAGGATTATCAGACTTATATAACTATTTATAAACATGCACAATGAGTCGCAGCGTATTGTTGCATGATTGTGATTCGTTTGCCATCCCGTCGAAATATTTAAAATAACCAAAAACTATATATGTATACATGTTACAAAAAATAAAATATCGAAAAACACCTGCTATTTACACGTAATTTGTTTACACTGAAGAGTCATCGTCTTCTCTGACCCTAATCGACACCATGATATTTAGTATTTAGTTTAGTAGCAAAAAAACAAGTTTTTGCGCAAATTACACGTCTATACTCCCCACTGTACGCGTATTAACTGTCGATTTTTCTTCTTCAAAAGAAAAACAAATCACATTCTTGTAATTTGCAAACAACTTGTCTCTTGTTTCACATCGTGGGGAAACAATGAAATTATTTCCTATTTATGTACAAATAGTCTTTTGTTTTCACTTCATTACAATTTCGAAATCGGAGAAAAATCGTGCCACAACTATACATGTAAGTAAATAATACGCAAGTCGATTTGCAAGCCAAAACGCGCTGCACATGTTTAATAAATAATAAACCAAAGTAATAATCATAATAATAAAATGTGTTTATACTCAACACGAATTTCATGTACATCATATCGGATAGGCCGGTTTTCGTCGAAATATTCTCTCCTTTGATAGAAAAAGTTAAGCATCTGCTCAAAACTTAAAAAAGCGTTGACCAATTAGGATTTGGGACATTCCCACATTACGTCCCCTATACTAGGAGGCAACACCATTCTCGGCGCAGTTAAAAAATGTATTTACAAAGTCAACAAATCATCGATTATCGAATTTCGTATAAAAATAATACTTCCAGTTGCTTAACTTCTTCCCGATTTTTACATATTCAGTATATACGCTCATACAAATCATTCGAGAATTTACACGATTTGCAAACCAAAGTTGAAGTAAAAAAATCATAAGTAGTTTGTTTAAAAGAAAAACAGTCCATCTACAATTATTACAATTTGATTATATAATCTAAAACGTTTAAATTTAATTATATACGCTTATGTATTTCTTGTTTTTATATTTAAAATTCTTGAGTGTTTAAAGACATCTCACGCCACCCGCACATTACACGTGTTTCGTGTTATATTCAAAGCGTATTTGCAATTGTTGCGTAATTATTCCCATCATAAAAACATTGAACCGTTTGCGATTATTAGCAAATCGTACGCAGTAAAACATCCCCCCTTTGGTTAAGAGTAATTTCAGTGTGCTTCCGTTTTCTAGTTTCACATGGTTTGAGCATTTTTCTTTGTCTGAAAGTCTTTATACTCAAATTGTCTCACTCGTAATTTGCAGCGCCACCAGTGTGTGTATACAAGGTTTTAAATAGTTTCTGTTTTAAAAGTGTATAGCATCCGCTTTGCTTTTGTATGAATATTCTTCGGTTTCGTAGCTTTTTTTGTTTGCTTTTTTTTCGTAGAAAGTAGGTAGTAAAATAATAATAATAATAGTTCATTATTGTTTATCACAGTCCGCACCTAAAATAATATTATTTTAGTTCTTTTTAATAAGCCCATAGTAGTTTTTCAAACACTGTCTCTCGTCATATTCAAGTAATCGAGTCTTAAAAGAGTCGTATCAAAAATTCTATGAAAACTATCAATGAGTGAATATGAATATCTTTTGCATTTCGTGTTTTGGAGAGAGAGAAACGGAGTTTGGCTAGGCGGTGAACCGCGTACTTTTGCCCGACTTTAATCAGTCGACAGCGTCTCTCTGCGCACGCAGTGCTGCGGCCGCCGCCTCCTCCTCAAGCTGCTTCTCGCGCTCGGCGCGTTCGGCACGCGCTTGCGCCGCCGCGGCCGACCGACTGGCGCTGCTGCGGAGGTTCTTCTTCTCGCGAATGCTCTCCGGATCGATAGGCATCATATCGCCCGACTTGCGTTTACCTCGCGTGCGCTTGGCGTTCTTCTTCGGCATGTTGTCATCGGTGCTGTCATCTACTGCATCCTTGCCGTCCTCCTTCTCAGGTTCGTGTTCCTCGTGCTCAACCACCGATGGCAGTGGCGGTTTATCAGTTTTCTCAACATTGTCCTGTAGCACCGGCGATGGCATACTGCTCGGCTTCACCACAGTCGAAGGCGGTAGCAATGCTTCGATATCGACAGGCCCCGTTTGCGCAGGTGGCGGTGCTGGTGTATTTGCTGGCGAGAGTGTCACACTAGGTGGTAGCATTGGTAGAGGCTCCTCCTGTCTGGACTTCTTTGAAGGCGGGGCTAGATCTTCCGGAACTGTAAAGTTATGCGGCAGATGTTCGGGGATTTCCCGTGGCCTCTTCGAGGAAGACGATGAAGACTTATAATGCTCCTCGCTCATCGCTGATGCTCTCGCAAGCATCTCCGCGTTGACGGCAGACTTGCTAAACTGCTCAAATACCTCCTTCATCTGTTGCTCTTGCGTCTTTTTACTAGTACTGGCTGAGGCGGCAGCCGCCATCGGGTTAACCTGCTCTAGGAATTTATTAAAATCCGGAAAGCCAGGCATCTTCTTCGACTTATCCGGTGTCATGAAATCGGTCGGCAGCATCTTGCTAAGACTCTCAAACGCCTTCCGCTTCTCCGCATCTGAGGCCTTTTTATCCTTGGCAGCTGCTTTAGTCAATGATTCCAGAATATGCGTATCAGGAGGCAGCAACAATTGTTGAATTTGTGCATCTCTCGCCCTACTGCTCTTCGTGCTGGATGAGCTCTGCGTCGCAGTAGCAGACGTTGTCGTTGTCTGCGCTCTTGAACTCTTCGACGACTTGGGCGATGCGGCAGGATTCAAACCACCGTTCAAAAGTCCCACTTGGGCTAAAGCATCATAATTCAAACCAGGTTGCAAAGAGAACGGATTCAATCCACCCAAACCAAGAGGTGTGTACAATAACGATGGATTCGGGAAGAAGAACGGGAATGGATTCGTCGTTGATATATTACTCGCAGCTGAACTAGGCGTTGCCTTACTGCTGGACCCATGGGAGTCCGCCTTGCTCTTAGAGTTGCTCGCCGAGGATTTTGCCGGTTTGCTAGTCTCCGCTGCAAGAGCAGTCGGGTCCATGCCAGCCAAACCAGGCATTCCCAAACTGGCCAAGTTCGCAAAGAGATTCATATTGGTCAAGTTGCCCAGTCCACCCATCGAACTTAGCGCGTTCATGTTGGGCATACCACCAAACGGCATCAAAAGTGGGTTCTTCGGATCAAACTGCCCCAGCCCGGATAACCCAGACAGTAAACTCGAATTCAACCCCCCAAGACCCGCCTGACTCAGCGATGGAAAAGACAAGCTTGTCGGTATCGACGTAGCTAGATTCGCCGAACTCACACTGGACGTTGATCCAGTTGGACTTGACAATACTGGAGGTCGTCCTTGCGAGGTAGACTTCTTACTACTTCCCCCACTGTTGACATTCACACGTTTGTGCATCTCCGGTGCATAACTACGCTCCTTCGCAGCCATCTCACCCCACTTCGGATCGATATCATACATCGGATTATCCATCAACCACGTGCTTAAATTTTTCAACATTGGTGCCTTCATCCCGGTAAGTTTCTTCCCAGTCATCTTGTGAATCACCGAAACGGGTTCATCCCCTGTGAACTTCTTCCAATCGACCATATGGGGCTGCTGTTGATGCTGTTGCGACTGCTGCGGCTGTTGATGATCCACACGGGTGCGTCGTCGCCTAGTTGGCACATACTCACTACCCAACGGCTGTTCCGCCATTGTGGGATTCTGCTCTGCCAGCCACTTGTTTACCTTGGCTTCGTGTGAGTATCCAACCTGCTTACTGAAATCAGCCACTTTACTAATATCCGCAATCAAGGATTCGTAATTCTTGCGCTGTTGTTGCTGCTGCTGCTGTTGTTGTTTCTTCAGCATAAGTGACTGTTGTTCAGCCTGTGCCAACAACGCATTGAACGAGTCTTTACCACCACCCAAAGCCATCATATTATGCAGGGTGTTGCGCGATGATGTTGCAGCTGCCGATGAAGATGGCACTGATGTAACGGTCAGTGAGAAGGGTTTCTGTGATTGATTGTGCGCCGAACTGACTGGAGCTGAAGTCGGAATGACGGTTACACTTGGCGTGATTGTTTGCTTCTTAGGCGTAGGATCACCGAAGATTGACGATGCGGTGCCTTGCTCTTTGGCGGCACTTAAACCGAGAACGATTTCGTCCAATTTGCGACGCTTTTTCTCCTTTCCGACAACTGGCTCGGGTTCAGGCTGTTCAGAAAATAAACATTAATAAAGCAGGTTTATTTTTTGTGAAATAAATTAAGATAGTTAAGCTAAAACAAGACAAACGTACGCAATTTTTTCGTTTCATAAGTTTTGAGAGAGTGTCATCTAATTTATTGCCACCAAATTTAGACTGTGACTTCTTGGAGGGCATGGAAAAGTCCTGTGCTTCGTTGTGTATGTCCTGATTAGATACTTTTGGGATTTCCAGAGTGTTCATCTTTGGTAAGCTATAACAAAAAATAACAATATACTATTTTAATTCAATAAATACATTATGATGAAACAAAATTAATTGAAATATAATTTAAAAAATCGCATTACTAAAGTAACTTGTAAATAATGTAAAATAATTAGAAAACATACCCTGAGCTTAAATCAATTGGAGTCAGCGTACTACTCGTGCCCGGAATAACTGTAGTCTGCCCAATCTGCGTCTTAGACAACGGCGGCGTATACTTCAGATCAAACGGTAACGAAGTGATCTTCGTCCCACCATGCTGATGCGCTGGGGGCGGCTGCAGCATGCTATTCACCGCCTTCGAGCGCCGCGTGTCCTCCGCCTCGTCATCCCACGAGCCATGCTTACCCATCGGATGCGTGCTGTTCAGCAGCGCATGCAACTTTGCCCTATCCGTCTCCACATCGATCGCAATATGCCGCTTCCGCTTCTTATTCGGTGCTGGCGCGGCAGCCTGCAGCGTAGCGGTCGTAGGTGTGCGCTTAAACTCCGATGGCACAGAGATAACTTCCAGGTCACCCAAGGAGATCGGTGTTGGTGTCTCGCGCTTTGGCGGCTCTGCATTGGGCAACTCATGAATAGGAATATCGTACTCGTTGCCAATGCCACTCGCGTACGCGGAGAACTTCTTAGGCGCGGGCCACTCTTTCGTCTCGATCGCATAGATTATATGCTGAAGACGCACCTGGATGGCGTACTCCTTGGGCCACTTTACCGCGTTGTTGAAGAGTTGCGCCACGGTGGACTCGCTAAAGTCTAGCGCAGCTAAACAAAGTATTTGAAAATTGTTAATATAAATAAGATATTTTAGAAATTCATAGAAACCAACCTGTACTATGTTTATCTTTAAGTTTAGTCTCGGATTGCATTTGTGCAGTCCTCGCAAGAGGTTGAATGACTTCCAAGTCAGGGAATTTCGCTTTTAGCTCAGCTGCTTGCTTAGAACACAAATCAGCGTCGATAATATCCTTGTCTACATCCTCTTTTTTGATCCCCAGATCAACGATTAAAGGTGTAACTTCCTTTTCGGTTTGTTTAGAATCCAAACACATTGGTTCCTCAGGAGATTCCTCTTTAGGCTTAGGTTCCTCAAGTCTTTCTTTAATTTCAACTTCATTTTCTAGTTCTAGTTTAGACAAGCCTTTCTCTTCCACAAGAACCTCATCATCTTTGGGTGGTTTTTCGGATTGTTCTTCCGTCTTTTCTGAAATTTCTTCGGACGTCTTCTGAATATCTTCAGCTAGTTTTTCCTCAAGTTTCTCAGAAGTTTCCAAGTCGGCAAGTCTTGCTTCTTGTGTTACTGGCTCAATTTTGTCACTTTTTGTCTCTGTGTCAGTTTGTTCTAAGTCCTTTGGTTTCTCCAAATCTAAGACGTCTTCCTGCTTTTCAGTGATATCATCAGATTTTTCTTTATCATCTTCTGGTTTGGAGACAGTTTCGGTTGATGTTTGCAGTACAGGCTCATCCAATTTTTTACTTTCCTGAGTATCTTGAGCATCATCTTCTTTCTCTATTTCTTTCTCTTGTTCATCAACCTCCATCTTTTCATGTTCTTCAGAAGCTTTCTTCTTTATGTATTCTTCTTCCAATGTTTTATCGTCTTTGTCTTTTGCCAAGTCAAGAACTTCATCTGATTTGACCTCTGTGGCTTCTTGCTCTTGTTTAGGAATTGTCTCATTTACTTCATTTGTATCATCCTTTGCTTTTTCAGATGTGATCTGATCATCAGAAGTTTTTGAATCTTCATCAACCTTCTCCTTGACTTCCTCAACATCATCAGGTTCCTTCTCAGTCTTTACCAGAGTCAACTCAACCTTATTCTCCTTCTCCTCAGGTTTATCCACCTTCTCATCTTCTTTCTTAAGGGCAACTTTCTCAATCTTTAATGTACCTTCACCTTTTTCAAGTTTTACCAGTATTTCGTTCTTGTCGAATTTGAGTATATCCTCCCGGCACTCGAACTTGATGGCGTCCTTAGAATCTGAAGCTGACTGGAGTTTCTCAACGTCGACGGGCTGCACTCGTCTGCGGAGAATTTCCTGGAAGGAGAGCTCTGGGTCATTGAGAATGTAATATTCAGTGCGGCCCAAACCATGTCTATAAATAAAATATAATAATTAGTATATCAGTTTCTTAAATACACAGATTTAAAATGACAAAACAACGAAAACTTACTTGGAAACACCCAACAGAAGATCTTTATCGTGCTGACCAGGTATCCACCAATCAGGCATATCCGCCGAGGTTTGGCACACCTTCAACCTCTCATCCAGCTTCGAATGCGTGATCACCTCCTCTCGAATCTTCGACAATAAATCCAGACGATCCAGCGTGCGCCTCGCCTTCTCCTCCGTGACATGCTCAATACTGCCATCGTATTGCTCATCATCAAGTTTCACGCCCGCTTGCTTTTTGCACATGACCACAAAACTCTTATAGTACTCAGTCAGATCCTCATCAGACTTCTTCTCCAACTTAGCCAATTGCTTAAACTTGTTCCAGTCAAAGAGCTTCTTCTTCCTGTAGTAATTGATACCGTACGATGAGACCACTCTGAAGAAATCGGCCTCCTCGCGTTTGGTCCACTTCTTGGCAATGTTGGGCCGGTCCTTGTCGCGCATCACCGTGTCCAGTTTACCTTGCCGCTCCATCTACACAGGCAAAGAAAAGGAAAATTGTATAAAAACATTGGATAACGTCTGACGGAAGCAGGCGCGCATTCATCGATTGATTACGGCGAAAAAGCCTCCCCCATTGAGGTAATTACCCAGCAATTCACATCGTGCTGGTCCAAATAAAATCAATAGAAACAACTACATTCCGAGTGAACGAGTTACAAAAAGAGAAGAGAGAGAAAAAATACGGGGAAACAGAGAACTGACAACAACACTTACCTTCGCAGTGTTTGCATTTTTGTCAATTATTCAAAAGTTACATTTTTTTTATTGATGTTGAGCTAATTAAGCTATTGGATTAAGCAATGAAACACTTGATGTGTTACATTGAAATTTAGAAATGTGAATATTATTGAGTTTATTTCGATTTGTTTTCTATAAACTAAATAACTTCAACCATTTAGCGAAAATAATGTTTGTTTAATCATATTTTTACAAATTATAGGAAAATAGTTTCAATATTAAATGTCATCTTCTACCAATTGGATAGTCATTTTAGTGTGATGTTTTACTAGTTGGAGAGGTATTCTAGACTATAATATTTGTATATATTTCCCTTTCCAAAATTGGGACATTCAATATTGTCCCCAAATAGCAAGTTCAAAATTTTAATTATTTACCGAATGTTAAAGAGAATTTGGTAACGCGGAAACTAAAATATATGTACTCATAACTATAAACGTGTTTTCTCGAAACTAATTTTATCAAGCGGATTATTTGAATTTTGTGAAAAGTTTCTCTATACATCCCTCTAAAATGTTGTACCGTCATTTTTCTAAACAAATTTATACCAACATTCTTGAAAAACTAAAACCATTCATAATTTTGGTTCAATAAACATTTAAAAATTATCCCTCTGACCGAAAAATCCTCTAAATAAACTCACACAAATCGTTATAAACCCAAAGTTTGACATTTTCGAGTTAATTTGGTCAATTTAAATACATGTTTTTAGATTGTATTGTTTTATGTGTACTAACCAGAAGATAGAGGGCAAGCTGCTGCAGATCCCAGCCGTGGAGGTTGTTCAGAGCCGCCGGATCACGTCCCTCCAAGCCCTGCGATACCTGGGCCAGCGCGGCCAGAGGATTCGACAACGCGGATGCATCGCCAGGCTGCTGCGGGAGTGCAAGGGTGTTGTTTTTGGTTTTATTTCAACTACATTTGCTACACATTCGCCTCTCGCCTAACAATCATCGTACGTATAACCACATGCACCGTTTATAAATAAATAGGTGCGTCACAAATAGTCAAGTTTCAAACAAATAATAACATTGACCATAGATAACATCAGGACAAGAGAAACACTTAGAAAAAGAAAAAACAATCAGCAGATGTTTCTTAAACCTGAATTTAAACATTTAGGGTTATAGTAATTTACAATACGTGATTTTCAAAATCTAGTTAAAGAATATTTGAATTTAAAACATACCTTTAAAACTGAAGTTTTAGTTGGAACCTTAATAGTTGTAGGCTGTGGTGTGGAGGGTTTCGATGGCGGTTGCAGAGGTGGTGTTGGAAGCGAAGGTGGTGGTGTCGGTGAAGGCAACTCTTCCCTTCGCACTGTACGTTGATACGAAGTAATCACACGTCTTAAACGTGTGTTTAAATCAGTAGCCGTAGGCCACATATTCTTCTCTTCCAGAATTACCACCGGCTCATCCACATCAACGGTGTCAATCGTTGTCGGTGTATCACCACCTGCAGAAGGTCCAGGCGACGGTTCCGTCGTCGCATCAGATTTATCCGTCTTCTTGATATCCTCATTCGAATTATCATCCTCCAGGTCGTCACTAAAAATCATCCCAAACATGATTAAAACCCAGCCAAGTCAACAAAATGCAGTAGGTCATGAATTCATTAGTAGACAAACATGTAATAGACATATACAAAACCAAATTTTCTCGAAAAATGACGTGCACAATATGCTAAGCTGATTTCTATCACTAGTTACTTACAGTTTCACGCGATTTACACGCTTCTGACTGTCCCCAAAAACTTAAAACTACTTAAAGCAAACCTAAAACTACTTCCTCTCAATCATCGAAAATGATTGGTACATGAAGGCTTGTTGTCACACACGCACACCGTCAGTGAGGGAGACGTGGACCTATATGAAAACTGGTCGTGTTTGTCGTGTTGTACTTACGGTGCCGGCGTCGCCGGTTGCGCGCATTGCGTCGCCGCCTGCTGCAGCAGCTCGCGATCGGTGGGCGGGCCACAGCGGGAGAGGAAGCACAAGGTAGGATCGACGCGCATCTCCGAGTACATCTCATAGCCGTGCTTCCACGTGCCGACGAGCAGGGACTTGTCGCACTCGGCGTCCCACCACTCGCCCGGCACCTGCTCCGTCTGCGGCGGATTTATGGGCAGGGCACTGCAGAAACCACCACGGTCAAAAGCCAATTCGTAATCAAAATCAGAATCATCAGAAAAGTAACAAAAAAAAGTACACAATTTTGATTCGCATCAAATCAAAGATAATACAGTTTCTAACTAAAGAAAACACAAATAAAGATTGCCAAAGAAAAACTGTCTATATACAAAAGAGACGCAAAAGGCACGCGCAATTTTCAATAAGAAATTGAATTTTTCATAATTTGGTATTCACGGATTACTTAGTGCCGTACCCTGCTAGAGATCTCTCGGTAATCGGAGCACAATTAAATTACCATCACGTTGGACGTAGAATATGTATATATATATAGAAACATGTAGACTTGTAAAACATGTGCGTGAATGTAAGAAATGAGTAACAAACAAAAACGGGTTAAGAAAAGCACCACTGGAAACGAAAGCGTGATGAATGTAAATAAATATGATGAAAAATATGAGTATCTCCAACTTTGTAGCGTTAGCCAGTAGAATAGGGCATGGCCACCTTAAGCCACATGCATAATAATCATTTCTCTTGCAAGTTGAAGCAAACTGAAATGGCTTTCACATACCTTGCGTTGACACCATCGGCGATATGTTGCACTAAATCGCCGATAATTTCGTGTTTGATGTAGTATAACATTCTTACACGAAGCAGTACCCTAAAAATCATTAATATTAATAAGAATCCAGTAAATACGTAAAAATACCAAGAAAACAAGTAAGAGAGTGATAATAATCTTACTTGTTAGCATGTCGACTTAGATGTTTCTTGTAGTTACTCTCAAGGAAAATATCACCATCATACTTCTCACTTTTCGACCAATGATTGGGGTCCGTGAGCGCGGCATGCTTAATCTCCTTCACAGCACCCGCTCCGGAGCCGCCCTTGTTCTTCTTCTTGTTTCGCATGCCACGTGGCACTGGATCCTTGAGGCCTTGGTGATTCTTGCTGATCTTTTGCTCGCCGTTTTCCAGCGGTGAGATGAGGTCCCAGATAAACGAACGAATTTTTTCGTCACCGCGATAGAAACGCAGACAAAATAAAAGCTACAACATAAATATTTAAAAATATTATAAATGGTTGTCAACTAAACTAAATTACAAATAAGTATGGTCGAGTTGATCAGAGAGTGAGAAGATAAGTTGTTTTCATTGAAGTACCTAAAGTACTCTCGAAATTAGCATGTAAATCATCATGTAAATCTGTAAAATTGCATTTTATGAAGCAGTATAATATCAAAAAATAAGCGTGGCCTCATAATTATATCTAGTTCACGTGTATTTCTTATGGAAATTTACATGCTGGCTGGCCTTCAGATTACTGTACAAAATAAAAGAGTAGATTAAAAAACCCGAAAAACTTTTAAAACTTCTAAAATCTAAATTAAAAAATAAGATAAATTTAAACTTACAATGACACGTGCACAATCTTCAACATCCTGTTCCCGCCATCCTTTCCTTAACTGCGAATGCTGCAAAATCTCCGGCCATCGTCCCCATCCAAACGTGAGCAAACCACGCTCAATCATAAAGCACTCCCGCCTTGCCCAGCTCCCGTAAACAATCTCATTACTCTCCCTGTTCATCGAGTACTCCTCTCCGCGCATCCTCTTCCTTTGCTTATCCTTCCGCCTGCGATTGCGCGCTCCGATCCCGACATTGTCCCCCTCCAGATCCGAATCGGACGAACTCTCCAACTCGGACATATCAATCGCGGCCTCATCATGGCCGTACCGCTTAATCTGGGTCCGCCTTCTCGGCTCGGATAGCACTAAATCCTCGCTGTCATCCTTCTCGGTTGTGTCAATATCCGCCTTCTTCGCCCACTTGTTCCAAAAGTCCGGATCATCAATATTAATGTCGGACCGATTACTACTCGCCGCAAAAGTCGCCTTGCTGAAAGTCGATCCTTTCTCCGACTCCATCGTAATCACCTGCGTCCGCCGCGCGAGAATCACATCAATGTCCTCCTCACAAAACTTATCGCCATCGCCCTCATCCAGGAGCGCACCGTATGCACCCTTTTTGAGTAGATCTTCAATCTCCTTCTTACTCAGCTGTTTGTTGCCCGAGTCCTTGCCTTGGGCGGTGTTCATCGACTGCAGGACAGCCTTATCAAGACCTAGCTTCAGCGAAGCCTTATCAAACATTTCGCGTTCGTAGGTGTTCCTGCAGAGCAACCGATAGATCTTCACCATCTTACGCTGTCCAATACGATGGCATCGTGCTTGCGCCTGGAGGTCATTCTGTGGATTCCAGTCAGAGTCGTAGATAATCACCGTATCCGCGGCGGTAAGATTGATGCCCAAACCACCAGCCTTGGTACAGAGTAGGAAGACAAACCGGTCGGAATCGGGTCGGGAGTAGCGATCTATCGCCGCCTGTCTCATATTCCCACGAATTCGCCCATCGATCCTCTCAAACGGATACTTCCTGTACATGAGGTAATCCTCCAGAATATCCAAACAGCGCACCATTTGAGAGAAGATCAACACTCGGTGTCCATTGGCCTTCAACTTAGCTAGTAGCTTATCAATTAAAACCATCTTACCACTACTATTGATCAGAGCCTTGTAATAGGAATCGCAGTCTTCGCCGTGCTGATTCTTAAACTCGTACTGAATCTGCTCCTCGGCGCCATTCAGTAGATAGGGATGTATGCAACATTTGCGCAGCTCCATCATGGTGTTCATCAGATTGGGGATATTCGCATGGGTCGTCCCCTTGGAGAGAAAAGAAAAGTTCCTCTCCAGGATACCCCGATAATACTTTTTCTGTATATTGGTCAACTCCACCTCAACGACAGTCTCTTCTTTCGGCGCCAGCGACTTTTCTACATCCTCCTTCAATCGTCTCAACATCATGGGTTTCAGAATAGTTTGCAGTTTCTCTACCTCTGTCTCCGACTTGAGCGCCCCGAAATCCTGTTGGAAGGCCTCCGAGGAAGGAAACTGCGCCGGCTCGAGGAAATTCAACAGGGAAAACAACTCATTGATGTTATTCTGCAAAGGAGTGCCGGATAGCAACACCCGATGTTCGAGATTCAACTGTCGCAACCCTTCGAGCAGTTTACAATTCCGATTCTTGAGCCTGTGCGCCTCGTCAATGACGCAGATCCGCCAGTGGAAGGGCTTCAAATCAACAAAATCCGTCACAATAATCTCAAACGTCGTAATCAGGATATTAAACTTCGTAATATCCTTGATGATATTCCCCTTGTCATTCCGGTAGTACATTTCGTATTCCTGCAACATATTCCTACTTGCAGCAGATCCATGGTAAACGACCACGTTCATATCAGTCCAACTCTCAATCTCACGTTGCCAATTCGGGATTGTTGATAACGGGGCAATGACCAAGTATGGACCACGTATGCCAAAACTGTGCGCCGAGTGTAAAAACGTCAGACTCTGAATGGTCTTACCCAAGCCCATCTCGTCCGCTAGGATACAGTTACGCCCATTGTACCAGGAAAACTTCAACCAATTCAACCCCTCGAGCTGGTACTCTCGTAAACTGTTACCGGATTTGTAGATCGGCGACTTGTCCAATTTTACCCACTGCTCGGGTTGCGGTCGTTTGCGTGTCGAGGTCTTCCATTCGGACCGTGGTGGTACCTTGTTAAATCGCTCATATTGTTTTATCTTATCTGGATCCACATCCTCCTCTAACTCCCAGGTACTGTCCTCGTACTGCAGAGACCTCCACTTGACCAGGTAATGACGAACGGTGGAGTTGGTCGATGGGTCATTGTGCACCGCAACGTCAAGCACACGATCCACTTCCACATAGTCGGGATTAAATGGTTCATCTTCAGGATTTTCAAAGATATTCATCTGAGTGGCTTGCTTCTGTCTGTAGCGCTTAATCTTGTTCGAGATGCGTTTATCCCCTTTGTAAAGCTCCTCCTCAGTTTTCCACTCGCAGTGCAAATAGGAAAAGTTGCGGTATTTCACGTAGTATTCCTCCACATCAATCATCTCCACTTCCTCCTCTTCCTTCTTCTCTTCTGCAGGTTTAACAGTTTCAGGTGAGTCCTGTTCTTTTTTGGTGTTAGATTCTTGTGTCTTGTCTTCTTCTTCAGGTTGATCTTCAATCTTTGGAGACTTATCTTCTTCGGAGGGAGTAACTTCCGGATCCTTAGATTCATCAACTTCAACTTTTTCAGTTTCTTCATTGGCTTTATCTGGTTGAGCAACTTCTTGTTCAGTTTCCGGTGTCTCAGGTTCTTCCGACTTCTTCTCAGGTTCCTCAATAGCCTGAGCAGACTTTTCCTTAACCTCACTCAGCTTCATATCATCATCATCGTCCTCCTCTTCTGGTTTGGGATTATCATCATCATCCTTCTTGGCCCCTTCAGGTTTCTCCTCACCTTCTTTGGGTGGTTCCTCCTCATCTTTATCCTTAGGGGGCTCAACTACTGGTTGAACTGGTGGTGGTGGTAGGCGTTTGGGTCGCTTCCCCATCCGGGAAATCAGGATATGATGCACGACCATACTATCCTCTTCCGTGGTATTGACATAGACAAAATTGGGTTTATTAGCGTTATTCTCGGGCGCTGGTGTCTCTTCTACAGTTTTACTACCCTCCTTCGACGGCGTAGCTGTCGTCGACGGCGTCGAACTACTGCTCTTCTTACTCTTCGACGATGAAGACGCAACAGGCGTGTCATCGTCGCTGAACCTCAGCATCACGTCATCAATATACTTCTTCCTCTGCGTATTCCTCGCCGATCTTCTTTTATTCGATGTATCTTCTTCCGGCGGCGGTGACCTTGGCGGAGTTGTCGGCATATCTTCACCTTCACCCTCTGAGAGTAGTTCCATGGCACCCTTGCGTCGTTTACTCTTTCCGGAGCGCTTTGACTTACCGGAAGCGGCACTCCTTCGCGAACTTGAACTCGGCTTCGATCTTCTCGGTGTCCTCTTGGGCAACTCTTCAATCTCTTTGGGACTTGCGTTATCATCAAACGCATACTCATCTTTCTTCTTATCATCATCGGTCTTTTCGGGTCGTTCCTCATCTTCCTGTGCCTCGGACACTTCACTAGCCTCAACCTCCTCCTTCACCGAGTCATCTTCTTTGTCCTTTTCCGTTTCCGTAGTCGTAGGTTCCTCTGAGGGTGACTCCACTTTAAGTTCATCCTTACTCAGAGGATCAATCAGCGGCTCATCGTCTTCATCCTTGAGCTGATCTTCAGCTTCATTGTCAGGTTCCTCATCTTGTTCAGTCTCGTTCTCTTCCGGTCGTTGATCATCATCGTAGGTATCTTCTCTCTCCGGTTCCAGAATCGGAGGGCCCGGCTCCGGTGACATTGATGTCGTCTCCGGCTCAATTTTCTCCATGGTATCCTCCGTCTCCGTTGGCGGCTTCGAATCCGTGTCCCTCTCAATCGAGTCATTGTGTTCATGCTCCTGCTCATCGTTGTCATTGTCCAAATCGTCGCCGTTCTCAAAGCTCTTACTAAACGAATCATCCGTAATGCTCTCATCCGCCTCCTTCTTGTTCTTCCTGACATACTTCCGCTTCACGCGCGGCTCCTTCGGTTCTCGTTTTTTGCGCTCCTTGGGAGTCTTCGGTGTTTTCGCCTCTTTAGGACTCTTATCACCCTTAGGCTTTCTCCCCTTCTTACCACGCTTCTTCGGCTTGTCATTATCGAAATCATCTCCGAACGGATCCGAACCGAGTTCAGTCATCTCCGACATGTCGCTTGAAGGCAAATTCAATCCAGCGCCAGGCGTGACACAATCCTCCGACACCGGCAGCTGATGATGCATTTGCGACCCCATTGGACTCAAATTATTCAACGGCGGCATAGACACGGGCGACAACCCCTTCTCGCCCTTGTGCTTGCGCGGCTTCTTCGTTTTAGGCGCACCTCGACCACGTCCCCTGCCCGTCGTGCTCGTCACTTGCGGACTATCAATCATCGGCGACGTAAATATTGGACTTTGTAGCACGCACTGCGGCCCACCATTGCACTGCTCCGTCTGTTCGTGCTGTGTTAGAATGCCAAGTCGTTCTTGCAGATTGACAATCTTCTCCTGGTGCTCCGGCGCCGGCGGCATACAGTACAACTCCTGCAACTGCTGCTGCAACGCAGCGCGCTCCTGATGGTGGCTGATCGGCGGCTGGTAGCCCATGTTCTCGGTGGGTATCATCGTATGCGGCGGCTGTTGCATGTGCTGCATCGAGCCGGACATTGTCATGCCCATATTCTGGTGCGGTATGGGCGTCATTCCTTGGTGCATACCGCGATTCATGGGCATACCATTCGCGCCCATCATGTGCTGCGTGCTCTGATCGTAGAGCTGTGTCTGCGGCGTTGGCTGTTGCTGCGCTTGTATACCTCCATGTACGTTCTGCTGCTGCATTGGAGTCATACCATGCTGTTGTTGCTGCATGGGCATATTATTTACCGTCGCTGATTGCGACTGCTGCACAGAAGTGAGCATCGACAGCGACTGCTGTGACTGTGGTGGCGCGTGCGGTTGGCCATGCTGAGCCGGCATCATTTGTCCAGCGCTTTGTTGTTGGCTCATCATATTCTGGGACGGCGTTTGCGCTTGCGTTTGCCCCAGTTGTTGCATCATCGACTGCTGTTGTTGCGACTGTATCGTCGAGTCGCTAACATCATGCTGCGTATGCTGCGAGCCCTGCAGCGACGTCATCGACTCGGAAGCAAACACCGACGACACATTCGACGGCATTAGATCGTCCATCTGCTTCGGCTTCTGCACCATCTGCTGCTGATACATTTGCGTCATCGACGTCACCGTGTTGTAGTCCCCGAAGCCCTGGCTACTAGATTGTGACAGCAGTGAATCTTCGTTGTGTTTGTCGGCGGCAAGCAGCGAGTCCTGATTCGTGCTATTCGCTACCAGGTCGTCGGTGGTGCTCGACGGCGTCGGCGTCGACGGATGCGACGACGACATGCCTATGCTATTCGAATTGTGCACGTCCACGTGTGTCGTACTGCTGGGCAGCTTGTCCGGCATGCTTGTTGTCGGACTCTGCACGCTCAACTCGGACTGCTGCGGATCGTTGCGCTGCATTTGCATCTGTTGCGGTTGCTGCTGTTGTTGTTGTTGTGGGAGTTGCTGTTGTTGTTGCTGCTGTTGTTGTGGCACTACAGGTTGTGGCATTTGTTGCTGCTGTTGCTGCGACACTTGAGATTGTTGGCCTAATTCGGGTGGTAGTATTTGTGACTTCATGTCGGCGCGCAAATCGTCCTTGTACATGTTAATCTGAGTATTCTGTATGCTGCTGGGGATGTTCGGTGTGGGCGGCAGCGTTTGTTGAGTAGGTGGCATCGACTGCTGACTCTGAGCCATCGGATTCTGGTCCATCATGTTCATGCCGTTCATGCTGGGCACGTGCTGCCGCTGCACGGGTTGCGGCTGCGGTGGGGGCGGCGGTTGCGGTTGGCCCCACTGGTCCATCTGGTTACGCACGTGTGGCGACAAGACGGGTATCTGATTGGGCACGACCGAGGGGCCGAGCGCGCTACGCTGGTAGGGGTATTCGTTGGCGTTGGTGCTCGACGGCGGCATGACCATTTGCTCGAGCGCCTGCAGCGTGCTCTGTTGTGAATAGCTGGGCACGGGCGGTGCTGGGGAGGCGGTCGCTTTGGGCGTGAGACTCGTCGCCGGCCGTGGGCTGAGCGTCGCCTGCATTTGCGGGTGTGGTGAAAGGTTCGGCTTCGCCGGAGACATCACCGGGCGCGGCGACATTTGCGGCGCCTGCGGCCGCGGCGACATCTGCGGCCGTGGCGACATCTGCGGTGAGAGCTGCGGGAAGGGCGCGCGATACTGTGGACTTGCGTTGCCGAGCGGATTTGGGCCGTGTTTTGCCTGGAATTGCGCACTCGCCGACGCCGGCGGGCCGTCCATACCGCGCACCGCCGCCGCCTGCATCTGCGCCATCGTTGGCTGATGGTAGCCCATAGTCGGATGGACCATAGGATTCTGCTGCGTGGGCGGTTGTTGTTGCTGCTGTGATTGTTGTTGTGCGGGCACCACGTGCGATTGCGGTACGTGCGTGGGAGGCGCGTGTGATTGCGGCACGTGACTTTGTTGCGTGGGCGGGACGACTGCGTGCGATTGGGCGGCAGCGGCCGCATGGCCGGGATGGCCCGGATGCGTTTGTTGCTGCTGCGTCGCTGGATGACCGGGATGCGGTTGGCCCATGTGGCCGGTAGGCGTAGGCGCGTGCGCCCCATGCGACATCGCCTGGCCGTGGCCTAGGTGGTTATACTGCTGTTGCTGCGCCTGCGCTGCCGCCGCCGCCTGGCTGGCGGCGGTCATGTCCATCTGGTGGTGGGATTGCGGATACTGGTGATGGTGCGGCATGCGCTGGTGCATGTAGCCGCCGTAGGCGGCTTGTGCGGCCGCCGCCTGTTGTGCGGCGTTCGGATACGTCGAGCCCTGGCCGACGGGATAGTGAGACGCGGCGTGGCGCTGCTGAATCGGGTAGCTCGTCTGGTGCGGCTGCTGCATCATCGGGTGTTGCGTGGGTGGGTACTGCTGTTTCTGCTGCTCCTGCTGGTAGCCCATGTGCTGCTGGCGGTAGGCGTTCATCTGCTGATACCGATGCATCGGGTACCCGCCGTGTTGAGACCAGCCGGCTTGTGCAGCTGCTTGCATACCTAAATAAGAATGTTTTACGCTTAAATTACGTCGATTACTTAGATGAAAAAATGACTTACTCATTTGGTCCGGCATGGAATACATATTGTCCGGCTGATAGGGATACTGACTCGCCCCCCCTTGTGGGGCGGGCGGACGAGCCATCTGCCGCTGGTGCTGTGGATAGCCGGCGCCGGGTGGGCCCATCGGCCTGTCACTGCCGGCGCTGCCACCACCACCGCCTCCACCGCCGTAGCCCTGCTGCGCGTACATGCTCTGAGCGTTCGGATCCATGTGGTTAAAGTCGGCTCCGCCACCTCCACCGCCGCCAAACGTGGCCAACTTTTGCAGCGGTGTCTCCTGTTGCTGCTGCAACTGCAAGCATGGGAGGCAAACACACACAAGACGTCCGATTAGCTACACTCTATCTCACACACTCTCTCAATGTCTTCTCACTGTCTCACTCGCGACGTGTACACCTGAGAAGTCTTAAATAATCCAATATATCAAACATAAAAAAAGTGACAATTACATTTTTCCTGGCGTGTACCTGCGCGTAGGTAGGTTGCTGCTGTTGCTGTGGCTGCTGTTGTTGCTGCTGCTGCTGCGGAAACGATGGGTTTGCATTGCGCGCCCCAGTCACCGCCGACTCAAAGTTATCGTTGCCCAGTTCGGGCAGGCCTTCCAGCATACCACCATCTTCGCCAAATAGGTCGTATGACTCCATCGCTTTATGCGGCACATATCGGGGCCTCGTTGATGCTCATTGCATTACAGCATCTGCGACAACCGAAAACAAAACGAGAAACAAACACACTATATATATATATATATAACAGGAACGACCACAATTAGCGAAAATCGATAATTACAGGCAAGCAGAAGCATTCATACATACAAACAGACACACAATCACCACCAGCTCACTCACTCACTCTGGCCGCACATTCTTCCAACGCATACATTGACATATACATGACACTACAATTGCTAATCGAAGCGCAATGAATCATTAAACATTCCAATAATATGTCGAGTACGCTTTCAGTCGAAAGGGGAAAAGCTATACGCTTATGCCTTCTAAAATCTACAAAAGCTGTACGACTTTTCGCCCTCAGACCAAAAACTAAATTTACACCAAGCAATCAACAAAATTCAACTTCAAGTAAATAAAACAAGTCCGTTTATAAATGCGTGGAGAGAGGCGACCCCACATACTCAGTAATGTCATTGTCACTCATGTCTTAGAGCCGAATGACTGCTTTACTTCGCCGGCATGCGATCGCCATGCCATGATATAAACATAGGATCATCGTGATGTTTGATAACCACCGGGAAGCGGCACGCGCGCGCGGACCGCATCAATGCGGCCGCCGACAACACTGACGGCGGCGATGGCAGCAGCGGCGGCGGCGCGCACGCGAGTGATTAAATCGAGGCAGAGAAATGAATGAGAGATAAAA
The DNA here is from genome assembly GCA_027574885.2 of Drusilla canaliculata. Lineage (NCBI taxonomy): Eukaryota > Metazoa > Arthropoda > Insecta > Coleoptera > Staphylinidae > Drusilla > Drusilla canaliculata. The sequence continues at coordinate 6,034 of JAODGA020046281.1, read as the reverse complement.
TAGGGCGCGCGGCGCAGCGGAGAGGGACGCATCGGAGGAGGCGGCGCGCACAGCCGCCACACGGTGGTAGCGACCACCGCCGCGGCAAAAGAGCACCCCCGCGCATGTATTATTGATTTTTTAGATAAAATTGGCGAGCGTGCGTCGGTGGTGTGTGGAGGCGGCAGGCACACGCCAATCGCCGACTGACCGATCGCGGCACTTCGGCATATACAACATACATACAAATGCACACACCACCGAAAAACGTTCCCCCGTTTCACCCAATGTGTCGATTAACATTACGAGCGGACACACATATACATAAACATATACACTCACACACACATGCACACACACGTTCAGGCTTGCTTTAGCAGTGTAGTAGTCACATTCGTAAACGGGCCACAATAGTCCAAACGTACGGGTTGTGCAACCCGATAGACAGGAAATGCTCCTGCGCGCGAAGGAGAAGTCGTCATGGTGACGCGCGCACCGCGAATCTGTTTTGTGTGTGCCGCCACCCCCTACGCCCCGCCTGCAAAAGAAAGACAAAAAGAAAAGAAAAACACCCCAAGTCAGACAAGGAAGGCCTGTCCTCCAAATGACGCCTATCTGTCACCCTTCGCGTATATATGCATCCATTCCGCAAGTGGCCAACGCAAATCAGCTCGAATTAGAAAGACGTACACCAAAAAAGATGCCAACTCTCCCAGTATCACACGCATTGGTCATCCCCCTCGTATATATGCAGAGCACAATCGTAGTGGGTATATCTGTCGTAGGAAACACAGCCAAGAACCACACACACTGAAGACGAAAATAAACAAATGCGAAATAGAAAACACGCAGGAAGTCGCAGTAATTTGGGGTTGCCTTGAAATCGTAGATGGTACGCAGATGGGGTGAACGTTTGCACAAGAGGGAGACCCTGACAGAGGCGCATAGATTGGAATGGGGACAACTGAAGTGTTTTAGCTCCACCCAAACGCACACCCAACGGCCTTGAATTTTGATAATTAAAGATTGATTTGTAGCAGGCTGTAGGACGTCTACACTACGCGAATGTGGGTATAGACTATAGACGATAGGAAAATGAACGCAACAAGGTAGTACACCCATGCCAACACATGCACACACGTACAAATCAAGCCAAGGGGCTCAAATGGCAGCCCGTCCTCTTAGGGTTAAAGAATAGGAGGGTGTTTATGAGTGGCAGTGGTGTGGCTATTCCTGATAGGAAAACACGTTGATTGCATTAAAGACAAACATACAAAGTGTCCGAAATTAATTATACTATAATATTAATCATGTTTAAAATTTTGATAATCTAATTATTATTGGTATGTTCGTAAAATAGTGAAATAGATACTCAAATAGTCTATGAACCACATAAACGTAGTAAAATGACAATTGTATGGAATTATTCTAACGTCCTGTATGTGGATGTGTATGCGGCCGATTGTCGTCTACCTTCGGATAGCTCTTCGTCAACCAGTCACCCATCACGTCATGCACACCACCATCACACCACACACACACATCGACAGGCACGCATACAAGAGGCGACATTAACAGCGCTAGAGTTCTACCGTTCCCACTCTTGCCACTTGGAAAAGAAAGAGACGTGTACAACAACACCCGTAGTTTTATACTCTCACGTTCCTTGCGCGCGGCGTAAACCAAACGAATCGGCAAAATACACACTTAGCCACACACACATACACTAACAGATATACAAACATATAGCGCGTGCGAAGAAGAGAAAGATAGGTGTCGGAGAGCGCAAGAGCTCTCCAACGATGAGACAAAACGAAAGGAAACACAATACAATAAAAACAGAGTTAAAGAAAGAAAAAAGTATGCACATACAAACTGCCGTTCGGAACGGGTGTGTAATTATTGCTAAAGCGCCTTGCCCTGTGCCGTCGTGTGCCACACTTACTCAATGTACATACATAAACAAGCATGCAAACGCGTACATAGAGGAAAAGACCGTGCAGCTCAAAACTATAGAAATTATACGAACTTATCGGATTCCGCGTGCGCGGCGGCGCGACGTTCGAACAATGAACTTTACCGCGACGAACGCGCGCGCCACCAGCAGCAGAGCAGGAGCCGCAGCAAGCCGGCTAGCAAAGTGTGTGTGTGTGTTCGTGCGAGTGTGTGTAGTGTGCACGCGCAATGGTGGCCATTCGTTGCGTTGTATGCGCGCGCGGCGCAGATCTGTCGTCCGGTGCGGTGTGCGACAGGAGAGCAGCAGCTACAGCAGCGAGCTGCGTGTGTGCACCTCAAGCAATCGCAAAGCGTGTTAGCAACAGAAACACACACACGCGCAGACAAACGTGTCGCTGTTTGCGCATTGCACGAAACGAAATAAAAATACGGCTACCTTCTCTACCGGGCCCATCTTACTACACCCATTCAATCCACGTTAAAATATCACAAATTCGCTACAAGTCCACAGCACGCATACATATATAGAGCCACATTTGTTTATGAATGTAAACAAACTTAAAGAGCTATACACAGTGTGTTCCAATAAATTTCAATATTTATATTATATTCAGTTTTAAAACATAAATAAAGATTAAATTTACAATATTTACTTATAAAAATACCGTTTAAACATGTTTTAATAGTATTTTTTATAAACACGTTATTACTGCTTTTATTATCATAGTAAAACGTGTATTAATATTGTTTATAAGCAAACTGCATACTATTGATGGTTATACATTGCATTTTACGCCATGTAGGTATGTTGAAAAGCGTATGAACTTGTGCTTAGTTAATTATCTTTTAGCATAGTTAAAATATCGATAATTTTGATAATTTAATTTAGTTAAACCTATAAGTAATTAATAGTACGGCAAGAATTTATTTACATGTCATTATATATATGAATATATGTCTTCAATATACACTCTGTATATTATATATGACGCTACCACAAAAACATTAAAGGGAAAATCACATAAAAAAATTGGCCAAATTTATACAGCGTGTTCAAATATTAGATATAACCTAGCAAATTACAAGTCTCGTTTTGCTTGAATTTTAAAATGCAGTTACCTAGATTTTGTTTTTGTTTTCGTTTCCTCCAATCGCTCATATTCAACACCAATAAAATAAGTCAACTAAGGCAGCATTCAGCAAACAATTTTTCAATCAAAATTTAAAAAGTCATTCGATGAGACATTATTTCACCAGACTTAGGAAGAAATCCTAAGACAGTTTGCATAGAGGCGACACTGCCGCGCGCGGCGGTCCACACTAATCCCTCGATATTCATCGATACGCAGCCATAGCCAAAGCACTGCATTAAAACTCACGCACAGCGGGCCGGCCCCGTCGACGCCGGAGACGAGAGAACACGCTCGATTTTGACGCGATTCTCACTGTGGCCCGACCTGCGCTAATCGCCGCGCTGTGTGCGCGACGCCGTCGTTTGAGAACGCGAGCGCAAAACGCACACACACATCTACAACTTACAACACAATGCTACACGCAGAGCAAACGCCGCCATCAAGCCGGCATTAATTACCTTAATTAAAATCGAAGATATGCAACCAGCTACCAATCAGCAGGTGATTCGGGTTGCAAACGCATACACGGCACGCACAAAAACACACATAGACAACCAATCAAAAGACAGTAATGGTGGTCTTGTATGCCTTTTGCACATCAACATGCAACACACCAAAAAGTAATTTCTAGGCCTACCATCATTGGAGTACTATTAAGTTTAGAATGATTGTAGCTATGTTAGGAAGGGTGGAATGGGTAAAATATGTTTTTATGTGCAAAGAATAAGGAATTTGAAGAAGTTGTAAAAAAAAAAGTATGGTGGCTATTTATGCGAAATCATCCGTACGACATTCGCCGGTTGGCCCGAAGAAGACAGACAGTCATACACCAACACACGCAGCCACTCACCAAACGTATACGTATACATCAATCGGTGTTGCTGCACCGGCAGGCATGTCGCGCGTCTCCCCGTAGCACCAACACCAACACACAGAGCCGCACACGCAGCGGTGCTGCTGCTGCTGCGGGGCCGCCATCCTCACTCACTCACACATACACAAACCCCCCGAAACTAACATAGCGCTCAAATGAAGGCAAATTTCACTTACCATGGACACCGTCGTGTGCCACTCGCATATATCCTCTTTTCGATGGGGACTGCACAGCTTCCTTCCTCGATAACGTCTTCCTCTATCGTATTGCAATGCTGTATCTGTGTGCGCCTCTGCGTGTATATGTGTGTGGCTGACCAGGCTTTCCTTGTGTGTGTGTGTATATGTGCGTTGCCACTATTTTGCCACCGCAATTAATCCGCCAGCGACGATGCCGACCGCCGCATTGCTGCACTCGACCACACCAAGAACGACGCACGACACGACACACTGCACCGCACCGGCACTACTCGAGACGCTCGCACGCGCTTCTATTTCGCCCAATTTGTGTACACACTGCGCGCATGCATAAATGAGTACTCCATTTTCTCATTACGCTTGTGCTCGACTGAAGCGACGCCTCGAGTTTGCGGCGAGCAATTACGAGCGCTTGCGTGCGGCGGTGGGGGTAAAGACGAGGTGTTATGCGCGTGCGCAGTGTTGACGCGCTTTATTCAAAATTACGATACCAAACAATTGCATTATCATTCATTTTATTCGCAATTATAGCTGACTTACACAATGTAATCATGTAAACTTTATAATTATTATAATTACTTTATATATTAACAACAATATGTTATTTATTTTTATATTTTGCCGTTATTATCGGTATTGTAAGTAAATTTTGTTTTTGATGTTAAGTTGCATAGGGTCAATTCTACTAAAAAATTATAAAAACAATTGATAAATGCTGAAATAAAAATGTATAATATATTCTTATGCAAACTTTTTTAAAAAAGAAAATGTTGTTAATGAATGCAAATCTCAGCAAATGCCTGAAACCGTTATGATTGGAGAATGTCATTAGGTTTTTATTTTCTTCAATTGATGTCCCACATCCGATATTTCTACTTCCACATCATTGTCGTCGTCGTTGGCAATTTCTTCAGTTTGCATATTTTCACTTGATGTGATATTAGTGGCAATCATTGCGACTTTACCATAGCGTCTGCTAACTGTAATTAATATGAATATTTAATTAATATTAACTGTATTATGGCAAAGTACAAAAAAGTAAAAATTAATTTATTATATTAAATTTATATGTGGTTGATTTTCTATTCGTAGATACTCTTTCTCAATCTTTACCTAAAGAAACAGAAAACAATTTTGAAACTTAAAATGATTACCAAAGGAATATGCTGTAGGCATAACATATAACATAGAAACGTTTCCAAGACAACTAATTGTACCATAAATCAACATGTACAATGTAATTATTATTGCAAATAAACAAATGCTAATAAAACCAACCTACAAATAGATAATATAAGCATTAAATATAAATCTCTCAATAAAGAAGGCTCTGAATTAATATTAGATGTTTATGAAATACGCAAAGTCCTAGCTTAATCCAATTTAAATTAGGGGGTATTCTGGTTTATAAATTTGAGAAACTTTTTCTTTTTTTTTATATTTTTTTCTTTATACCATTTTAAAGTTTAAACAGTTAAGAACATGTCGTTAAAAGAATTTTTTCAAAATTGATATTTTTCCCGAGATATAGCTTTTTTGCGCCACAATTAGATTAAGCATGTACGTGTTGTGTACTCCAATCAAACGCGGCTAAAAGAAATCTCGAAGTAGCAGAAAGAGCAGCGATACGTACCCTAACAAAAATCCGTCATCCCAACAATCCTCTTCATAACATATCTAACGATACCCTATATATAAAAGTCAGTATTCTCCCAATATCAGCTCGCCATAACGAATTAATCGCAAAATTTCTAAAACTTAAACCTCATTTCCTTGCCTGCTTAGAACCATTCATAATTAAAATCCCACCAAACACACAATCCAAATATACAATTAAAATCTCAATATTCCATCACCTACAATCCATCATCGAGTGTACATTCTTGTAATGTGCA